>ML685833.1:3026145-3241369 GCA_007922175.1 Pelusios castaneus
GACGAAGTGGGATTTTCTCCCACGAAAGCTCATGCGATTAATAAATCTGTTAGTCTTTAAAAGTGCCACAAGACTCTGTTGTCTTTCCATATTTCTTAGGAGTTTTTGTGTTGGTGGGGGGATGGATTTTTATGTTTTTTCTACTTTCATATGTACAAGGACATGACTGCTTGCATGTTGGTATGTGTGGGTGTATGCATGTGTCTTAATATACATTTTCATTTTAAGGTTGTGCCAGTTTAAAAAGAAGCCATTTTCTGGAGCAAATGTATTTTCATACAAAAATCAATTGTGTGTTTCTTCTGTAATGTACTGGTTTTTGCTTTGTTTGGTGTTTTTGGGTTTTTTTGGGGGGGTCTCAGGTTAAAAGACATTGCAACTTGCACTTTATTATTATCCTGCTGTAAATTATGACAATAGTGTGTTGGTCCTGTTTTCTTACTTGAAAACAGATTTGCTTTCTTTAAAATCACTTTCCAAAATAACCTGGTACATCAGGCAAATAGTCTAGGTACTTGCTTGCCATTTTGCCTTAGGACATGAGTGAAATGGGTTTGGTAATCTGTCTCAAGTACTCCACAAAACCACCACACGGCATAGTTCAGTTTTACTCTTTTTAAAGGCATTATGTCATCAAACTTTACCTTGAACTGAACTAGCAGGGATTCTACTCTTGAAACATTCAAATTGGATGCCTAAAATGCTAACAACTTTTGTACTATGCAAATTAGCTATTACCCTTTAGATCACTTCATTTCAAATAATTGTACTTTGCCAGTTGAATATAGACATCTGGGATTTAGAAACATGGTGTTACAATTAGGAACATCAGCTTCTATTTTTGGGGGCGGGGGAATCATTTATTTTGTAGTAGTTTATATTAAACTATATGCTGAGTTGAATATTATAAAATAGTGTTCCTACTAACTCAAGTTTGGTGGTTTTGTGTCAAAAATAATACTTCATTGTCTCTTGCTATTTTGTTTTGTTTTTTTATTGCTCCTTTATATAGGTGTCTTGCCAGGAATGGCCCCTCCTATTGTACCTATGATCCATCCTCAGGTTGCTATTGCCGCTTCACCTGCTACTTTGGCTGGAGCAACAGCAGTCTCTGAATGGACAGAGTACAAAACAGCAGATGGAAAGACTTACTATTATAACAATAGGACTTTGGAATCAACATGGGAGAAACCACAAGAGCTAAAAGAGAAAGGTACAGCATTCGATTTTAGAGTCCAGCCGCAACTAGGTATGATTATTTTTATGACTTACCATTTTAAACGCTGTTGGGAAATATGAACCAGAATTATTTTAATCTTCCTTAATTAGAATTTTTAAAATATGTTTGTTGTTGAAACTTTAGTTGGGTATATGTCGTAGAGTTAAAATAGATTTGTCTCCTACTATGTTGATTGGCGTTGACTGTTGCCACAACATTGAACACTTAGATGAATACATGCATTTCTTTTCCAGTAGAAAAAAGTTGTATCTCATACTTGAAAAGATCTCTGTTGCAGAAGGGCAAAAGGTGGAAAGAATTTTTCTTTGGTTTTAAAATGTTTATATGTCATTTTATATCCTAGTGATTAAACCCATTAAAGAATGGAGATCTGTGAAAGCACAACGTTTAGGGATTGAAAAAATGAATATGTTTGAGATGGAGAGTAAGGGAGGGAAAGAAGAGGACAAAATTAAATTAGCAAAAAGTCTCATGTGTGTCTGCTTAAAATAACCCTCAACCATGCAAGATAAGATTGCTTGCTACCCTTGTTCTAAAGAACAACTCAGTTTTCACTCACTCGGCTTACTTCGCCTGAATTGAGAGGTCCTTAAGATAGCAAACATCTGAATTTGCTTCTCTGAATAAAGAAGCATTTTCTAGATCCTTATAATATATAAAATGTAGTCTAAAGGAAAGAAATAGCCTTCTGAGCATTGTTCTGTATTTGTCTCTCTGCAATTCCATTAAATGGTCATTTTTAGACACGTGTTCTCAGTTCCAGAAACTAGCCTGCACCCTTCAGTTGAGTATTCCATCCAAATTTTAATATATAAAACATTTTCTAATGGTTCTGGAAACCATGCAGAATGCTCTGTATCCAAATCTGTCTCTGCCTAAAATTTCTGTCTAGTACTTCAACCTTTCCTGTAATGTCCTTTAAAGTTCCTAAGTGCATTTTAAGATATTCATTCTCAACTTTTAGTATCTCTTGAAGCTTGGTAAGTGGATAGTTTATTCCAAAGAAGCTCAACAGACTGCATTGTTTTGGAGAAAGAGTATCTAGCTCTCCCTCATTTATCGTGTAGCTCTTAACAATGCCTCCAAAGAAATTTCAGACTTCTTGTCTCCTCTCCCAAGCCCATGGATTTCCTAACTAAATGTTTATGTTATGGAAGGGAAGGAGGTAGGCTGCAGCTGACCTTTCAGGGGAATCCTTTCTCAAATCTCTTGTGGCAAGTCACAGTATCAGAAACAAACAAACGCATCTAGAAAATAAGGGTGCCCTAGCAGTATATAAATGAGTTGTTTGTTAGAAGGCAACAGCCTGCAAATGACGTCTGTTCCAGTGGCGGATAGCAGCCCTTCTGTATCGTATAAGACATGCTAGAGCTGCTAGCAGTGCAAGTCAAAGCATGCAAATACCTTTTCCTCCCCGCCACCCATATTTGTTGATTGGATTTTAGCTGAAGGAAGTAGTGTCTGTGTTGCGGTTAGAGAAGTACCTCTTTCTCCCACACACAGTATTCTGTTCTTAAAATTCGGAAGTGCAATGTCAAGCCCTCACTTTATTGTAATATTTGATGGTTAACATTCATAATTGGCTATTCTTCCCAGATTACTTGTTTCTGTTGATGTAAGATCCTTGTCTTATTTTGACTTCTAACATTTCCCATTGGGGTTTGTACTAAATGTAAGAACAGACATGGAGACTGCTACAGGGCAGTTTTAATTACAAATGTGAAATCCTTGCATGGAACCTGCTATCACAAATATGTAGAATCTGAATTATAATGGATCCTTTAAACAAGGCATGTGCACAACACTTCAGGAGACTGGACTGAATTTGGAACTCTTGTCACAGGATCACACACCTTGAAAATCACATTTCTCTCTACTGTATTTACATGTTATACTTAGTTGCTATAAAAGACAAGTTGTTTGGTGGGAGGAAATATTCTCTTTCAGGCTGTTTACTTTATACATTTTACATCAGTTTGTATTTGATCTGTTCCCTTGTATTGTCTGTGAAGTTCCTGTTCACTGAAAAGACTAGAGTTTTAAAAAGAAAAAATTCAGGGAATATGTCTTTGAGTATTCTGTCACAAACTTTAATTTTTAAAAAATTTCAAATGTTAAAGTTGACCATGTCACTTTAATCCAGGCAGGACCATTATATGGGAAGCAAGGAATTTAGTAAGAGGAATTCTATTTAAATTATTTTCTACAATGAATGGCCAGAATCTCTGTTTTATTGGATCACAGTCTCTGCCCCATTCCAGCTCCTTCACAACATCTAAACAACACAGAGCAACCAAATTTAGCTTCAGCTGCCAAGTTGAGAATTCTGTTAGAACTCCTGCCTAGGATAGGGTGTCTGGGGAGCAGAGTGGGGGAGGAGAAAAGTGAGGTCCACTAAAGCAATTCACACACCAGCTGCATAAGTTAGGAAAGACTGCTCTAACTGGGATAGCTCGAGATAGCTAAACACCCCCCCTTTTGTCCCACATTGAGAAGATCCAGGATAAGAGAGAATCTAGCCTTTTGAGGAGACTCAAATTTAATGTCTAATGAAGAGAGAATGGCAAAAAGAGAAATATAGTACAACTTGAAAAATCACTTATGTTAGCAAAATTACATTACTAAACTGAATCTGATGAATCAGTAAGAATTTAAATTGCCATAGGCAACCCATTTAAAAAACAATCCCTATTCTCATAGAAAAAATAGAAGAGAAGATTAAAGAGCCCATTAAAGAACCTACAGAGGAGCCTTTGCCAATGGAGACAGAAGAAGAGGAGCCCAAAGAAGAACCCATAAAAATGCTGATAAAGGAGGTAAAAAACCTTGCAACCAAATAGAATCTTCTTTTTGTGTATATATTTAGGCACACCTGGAGACATATTGATAACAGATTATTGTTAATGATTTGTGTGTTCAGATTACAGGGGGTGATTTGAAAACTATATTTTTTGTCATGACATTTAGTGATATTTTTTAATATTAAAAAAACTTTAAAAAGAAAAATAGATAAATTCGGTGGTAAGGGAGTAAGAACTTGAAACTCATATAGTCTTACCTCTAAATGCATTTTGATGTGCAAAGTTCTTTCTCTCATTAAGCTTGGCATATTCAGCAACTCAGTTTGCCCTGTATATCGGGGTGTCTGATATACTGAGATGGATGTTTACATATAGCTTTACTTTCATAATTTTGAAGCAAAAGCAGAACTTCCATTTTACAGTTCAAGTAAGTTTGCTCTATCAGAAAGTCACATCATAGAGAACCTCTGCAAAAGTAAAGCACATCTGTTTCCCTTAAATTACAGGAAACAACAATTTTTTTTCTTTTGTGCAGTTTTTTTGTTATGTAGGTAAAGTCCACTAAGCAGCCCAATGAAAAATAAAATTTTTTGTACTATTTATTTATTAATCTGCATTGTGTTTTCATGGCAAGAACATTAAAAAAAAAAGTCATAATACACATATAGGTGTGTAAAGTACTGGAAAGGCTACATATCCAATTTGTTATGCTTATTTTTGAAGGAATCAATATTTTTTGCTTACTTGTAAAGGCAATATTTTGCTAGCTTGTAAAAGCAATTTTTTTGCTTCCTGTTGTAAAGGCAATTATATTTTATGTTCAGCACCTTGTATAGTCCAAATCTTGTCTTTCAAGTCACGGAGCTTTCAGAATAGATAACATTTCTTGACATTTCTTTTTGTGGTAGAAGTAACACCATAATCTTTTCATTTAGGTCCTCATTCGGGGAAACATCCCAATTCAGGCAAGCATTTTTAATTATGTTTAAATTCTGTTTAAATGAACATTAAGCATGTGCTTAAGGGCTTTTCTGAATCAATAATCAGGGCCTTGCTTTGAATAGAAACAAAAATCTGTAGCATAATAACCAAAACACTGTTTTGTTTGAGAAGACAGATGAAAACTAATAATACGACATTATAAGAGGGAGAGTTGTTAAAACATATCAGGCAAAAAAGAAATTCTAGCAATGGGTATAGTTGGAGATAGTAAATGGTATTTCTAGCATTGGTATTACTAATTGGAGATAGTAAAATTGTTAATGAGGTAGGAAAGGCAAATGAGTTCAATAAATAGTTCTGGTTTTTATTTGTAAAGAAGCAATATATGCTTGTATCAAGTGAGGATGAATACTTTCCAGTCCATGAGTAATTGATGAGGATGTTGGATTACTTCTCGTAGGGATTAACACTCTTGAATCAGCAGGCCTGGATAATTTGCTTCAAAGAATCCTAAAAGAGTTGTCTGAGGAGATCTCTCACCAACTAATTGTAATTTTTAATAAATCTTGGCATACTGGAAACTCTAGAAGACTTTAAAAGTTTACTAATGTGCCATTATTCCAAAAGGGCTAGCAGGATGGCCTGGGAAACAGGTCAGTTAGCCTAACATCAGTCCTAGGCAAAATAATGGAAAAACTGAAAGGAAATTCAATAAAAAGTTAAAAGACAAGCCTATAATTAAAGCCAGTCAATCCAGTGTTATTGAATTTAGGTCTTGTCAAGCAAACCTGATTTCATTCTCTGAGATGGTGGGGTGGGCTGGTGTGTCCTGTAAGGTTGCAATATGCCACCAGATGTGTCACGCCCTAGAAAAGGTTGAGAACCACTGCTCTGAGGTATTACAAATTTGGTTGATAGCCTTCAGAGGTGTTTAATTTAGTAGTACGTTGTTGTTTTAAGTTATATTGGTCCCAGGCTATTAGAGATACCTGAAGAAGAGCTCTCTAGACATGAAAGATTGTGTCTTTTGCCCAGGGCCAGATTATTGCAGGGGCTAAAGAGGCTTAAGCCGTTGGCCCTGGGCTCCAACCCCTAAAACCCCTACAGTAATCTGGCGTCCCCCGCTCTGCCCCACTCTGTGCTCCTGCCTCACCTCTGGGCTGGCTGGTCTGTCTCCGAGGGAAAGGGGATGGCTGGATGTCGTGACCTTTGCTCTGGCCCAGCACAGCGCTCCAGGGCCCTTGGCTGCATTGGGGGCCGCCACATCACACGCCAGCCAGCTCCTGCCTCCCAGGGCAGAGTGGAGCAGGGGCAGGAACACCCTCTCTGGCTCCAGGGCCCTCCCCCCAGCAACGGGGGTGGTGGCGGCCTGGCCCCTTCGGTGGGGGGTGGGGCCTCAGGCAGTGAGGGCAGGGGAGGGGCAGCCTGGGACCCCCGGGCCAATTAATCCGGCCCTCCTTTTGCCAACAGAAGTTGGTCCAATAAAAGATTTTACCTTGTTCCCCCTTGTGTCTTCAGTACTGTATGACATCCTGATTAAAAGAACTACCACAGTATATCAGTGTAGGACATTAAATGAATTAAGAACTAGCTGTCAGATCTCAAAAGACAGTCATCAGTTGGGGAATCTTCATGGAATTATGGTGGTTCTAGTAGGGTTCTTTAGGGATTGGGGCTGAGAAGTGTCACATAAAGTGATCTGGAAGCACATATAAAATCACTGCTAATAAAAATCTGCAGATGACAGATTGGCGAAATGGTAGATAATGATTATATGGAGCAATCTGAATGGGCGTGCACAACCATGAAATCCAAACAAAATGTGTGTAATACAGCCAAATGCAAAAATATACATCTAAGAACAAAGAACACAAGCCATACTTACTAAATGGCGTAGAGTATCCTGGAAAGTGATGACTTGGAAAAGGATTTAAGGGTTGTAGCAGACACCAATTCAGTGTAGCTCCCAGTATGATGCTGTGGCAAAAAGGGCTAATGCAGTGCGTGGCTTTATAGGCAGTAAGAAGGAGTAGGAAGATGATATTTATATCAACACATGGCATTTGTGAGAATGATAGTGGAGTCCTGTGTATGATTCTGGTGTCCCCCTTTTTAAAAGGAAGTTAAGAAACTGGAGAGGGTGTAGGAAGGAGCCACAGAAATGATTTGAGGGCTGGAGAAAATGCCTTATAGTGAGAGACTTGGAGAACGATCCTTTTTATCTTAGCAAGGAGAAGATTGAGTGACTTCAGTAGTGTTTAAGTACCTTCCTGGGAAGAAAGTACCAGGTAGTAAGGGCTTTTTAATTTAGCACATAAATAACTGGTAGCAGACAAATTTAAATTCAAAATTAGGCACAAAAAAATTAACAATGAGGGTGATTTAACCATTGGAACAAACTACCAAGGGAAGTGATGGATTCTCCAGATCATTACTGGATGCCTTTCTGGAAGACATGTTTTAGCCAAAGACAAGTTATAGGGCTCAATATGTGGGTAACTGGGTGAAAACTAATGGCCTGGATATACAGGAGGTCAGACTTGGTGATCTGATGGATCCTTCCTGCCTTAAACTCTATGAATCTATTAATATAAATGAGGCTGTTGATTAACATTATTTAAAATAAATCAGTTTGATTCCATGTTCTTCTTTTTCATATGGCTGATGTAAATGTAGAGCAATGACTTTCAGGTGATGAAGCTAGATAATTGCATCTGGAGTAATAGAGCATATTGCTGTGTGGCTTCCCTTCTATTTGCGAATTGGGCATTGAGTTATTATATTAATAATAATATATTGTATTCATAGTCCACATTAATGTCAGTTATATACAAATCAGGTAGCTGAACAGAGAACATTGCTGACTCTTTCAGGTTTTATTTTTTCCCCTCCTAGGAGCCAAAAGAGGAAGAAATGACTGAAGAAGAAAAAGCAGCTCAGAAAGCAAAACCAGTTGCAACTACTCCTATTCCTGGAACCCCATGGTATGTAGTTAGCTCCCAGAGCAAATGCCTTTGATAGTCCAGTTCCTTTCCCTGTAGCACGTTGCAGATGATATGTTGGTGGTGAGAAATGTGGTGCAGTTGTTGGAACAGGAGACTGGGAATCAGAACTATGGAACTCTTTCCTGGCACTTTTACTGACTCACTATTTCCTAGAGCCATTTAGATAATTTGCATTGCCTCTGACCTGTTCAACTGGTTCCAGCACGGTCCGTGCTTCAAAAGGGGAATGGAGCGTAACATTTGTAAAGTTGTTTGAAACCCTAAAATGAATGTATTTCAGACTTCAAAGTAATAGTAGAAGTAGTATTGCAAGATCTCTAAATTGGGGGAAATGTAGCCTAATCTCTGGAAGCAGAACTAGAGCTATGAAGGACAAATCTCTGTGCATCTTTATGTTAACAGGAATTTTGGGATTATCATCTGGTATTTGAATTTGTATCTGTTAACCATGTTGGAGTGCTTCATTTTGGAATTGTTGCTGGTCAGTGTGCTAATGAAAATCATCATGCCATGAAATAGACCAGAGAACCTATTGCAGGAAGGAAAAATGATGGGTATCTGGAAGGAATTGTTTGCCATTTGCAAGAAATTTATACACAGTGTTTCAAATAAACTTTTAAATATGATAAAAATATATGGTTGATATATACAATACAGACTAAAAACACTAGTGGGAAAACCTATGTGCCGCCTCTTGGTGGATTTATTTATTACACTTCCTTCTTTCATACAGTGCATGGGGGAATCAGAATTTTTTGACCATCAGTGCCTGGTGGAGCCATACCTACCCCCTGTATGTCCAAGGAGATAAAAGAGCAGAGTGGGCCAAGCATGTCTCAGTTCCTTCTTTCTGCTTGTGGCAGCAAGAGAAAACACCTGCTTCTGTGTAACTCTGTTGTACATAGTGTTAGTTATGAGTTAGTATAGTTGTTACATAGCTTTTTAGCTTGCCTGTTACCTTTCAAAATATATTTTTTTAATTTTTACTAATTTTTGCATAGATAGTAGGCTTCCAAGACTACTTTTTGAACAGGAGAAGGCGTGGGTCTTACAGGGTATGTCTACACTGTGAGGTGGGAGGGTCCCAGAGCTTGGGTTGCAGTCCAAGCCTGAACGTCTATATAGAGCCCCTTAGCCTGAGCTGTGCAAGCCCACTCAGCTGCCCTGGGCCATCCACAGGTGTCTAATTGCAGATAAGGCATACTCACAAAGAACAGGACCTCATTATCCTCTTTTGTGTCCACCAGCCTACTGTCCATAAGCTTATTGGTCATGCCTGAATTGGGTGTCCTGGGGTATTTAATCATATTCCCATTACACAACATCCTCTGTCCCCCTTTCTAGGGGTTAGATCTTATTTCCTTAAAAGTAAAGAGGATCAACAGGCAGAGGTGGTGGACCAGTTGATCCCAACAGCAGTTTTATCATTTTCTCCTGATGAGGCAGTCAGTCCCTCTACACCTTGACCGGCAGACAACTTTAAGGTGTTCTAAGACTTGAGGTGACTGAGACTCTTGACATCCCTCTGGAAGTAGTGCTGGCTTGCTGACATCCAGTGAAGAGAGCTGTCCAACTGAGTTCAGAACATTCTGCTCCAAAGCAGGAAATTCTCAGTAAGCTAAAAAAGCTAAATGAAATAGGTTTCCTATTTGAGCATCTCAGTTTCAGTTATGTCTCCCTCAACAATACCCATTTCTGCAAAACTGGACTATTTATTAGCTCTGAAACCATCTCAGTTTTTCGAGTAGTTCCATAAAGTGTTCATCTAGCAATAGTATGTACACATCATCCTCCTGTCTAGGGCTACTCTGTATTTTCTCAGTCTAGATTGGCTGGATTCCTTAAAGGTGTTAGGCCTAGTCTACAATGTGGGGCTTCTTCCCAAAGCCTAACTCACTCCCAGGAGATGCAAAACTTCATACTCTTGATGTAGAAAGGGCATTGTCATATTACCTAACAGGACACAAATATTTAGGAGCACATCTAGATTGTTTGTGATTTCGTTGATAGGTTTAAGGGACAAGCAGTATCCTCAAAGATATTATTATGTGTCTCCAGCAGCTGTTTAAGAATTTGTTAAAAGCTAGCCAAGTGAGAACCATCTAGTCACATTAGAGTTCATTCCAATAGAACTCAGGCAACCTCTGCTGCATGTCTGAAGAATGTACCTATTTCTCAAAGATGTAAGGCAGCGATGTGATATGCAATCCACATGTTTACAAGACGTTGCAGATAGTTCCAAAATTGATGTCCATTTTGGGAGGGCTGTCCTACAGTCGTTCTTTAAATAGGACTCCTAGTACCTACCTCTGAGCAAACAGACGACTGCTTGTTAATCACTGAAAGTGGAACTATGATTCTTTGAGGTGTGTTGTTCACAAGAATTTCATGACCTCTCCTCCACCCACCTTCTCCGCCCCACCCCTCCTGACCCCACTACTACAGAGTACCCCTCTGGTATTCTGTACTGGCAAAGGAACATAGGGTTGGTCGGGCGTGCTCCACCGTTTGTGTCCTCGGGTGTGGGGGCACGAGCCCCTTTAGGGCGTGGGTGTGGCCCTAATGGGACACTGATGGCAAAAGAATCTGATCTCATTCGCATAGGTTGCATGTGCACCAAGAGTGGAAGCCATGTAGATCATCTCTTGAGGATCCACAGTGACTGTAAGATAGGTAACCACGCTTTGTGTCTAAATGCTGGAGCCAAAGAAAGATGTCTTTTTTTTTTTTTTTTTTTTTTTTTTTTTTTTTTTTTTTTCAAGTTCAGTTTAATCATTAATGTCTCTTTAATACCTGGTTCGTAGATCACATAAAGTCTCTCCTAAGGCCATCTGTTTAACCACTAACTTAGTAAACCCAAGAGTTTTCATTTCAGAGTACGGCCTGTAAAGTTTAGGAGCACTGTTAGAATTACATTTTCACACCTGATGGCTTTTTATCGAGATAGGGGAGATAGAAAGTGCCTTAGTATTAGTATCTGATTCAGACTTCTAGACCCAATATTTTCCTAGAGTGGCATTGAATTTTCTGTGTAGTTTGGTAAGCAGTGCTGGTAACATTTAATTTTTGAGCTTTGAAGCCTACTATGTAAACTATCGGGGAAAATCAGTTCTTTAGTTCTTTTCAGAGAAAATAGAAATACCTAGCAGTTGTGTGTTAAATATAACCCAGACCTCCCTATGACCTACATTCTGGTATCCTATAGCATAGTAGCAGGTGAGCTCACAAGAACAGAAAATCAATCACATGAACGGGAGCTAGACCAAAATAACACAGTGCACATTATTTCCTAAAGGAAGTTGTGGTTCAGACTAGACTTTCACATTTGGTGGAAACAACATAGGTAGATTAATTAGAGGACTCAGAGGTGGCTCTCCTCCTCTCTCCCATAAGACTGAACTCTTCTTATATATTGGTGTGTCTTTCCCTGTGCATGTTTTCTCATGTTTCTCTAATGCTGCATACAGTTTTCTGAAGCAGCAGCTGCAGAACCAAGATTGACTAGTCTCCAGTCAGTTTTAGTTTGCCCACAGTAGCAGCTACCCTTTAATATTTTCTATTTTACTTCTCTGTGGTTTTTTCAACCAGCAATTTTCACTAGTAGTAATCGAATGCAGAGTAACAGTTCAGTTACTTAGTGAGTAAGATGGTATTGTGATGTTTCTAACTAGGAAGGTTAGCTTTGCAACATTAGAAAGCTGGGCTTTTTAACAAAAACTGATTATTTCAATTTCTGCAGAATATAAGATCACTTGCCAGAGGAAGTTCTTTTCTGGTGATTGGTGAGGGGTCGGGGTGTTATAATCATGTTGAAATGCAGTACCATTCATTTAGCATCTGATTGTTTTCATCTGTTTCGATGAAGTGGATAGTGAGTAGACGAAATAAATCAGAAATGTGAATTATTGCAGGGCAGTGTTAAAAAGATTGTCTTTTTTGGGATGACTTCATGTTTTCAGTTTTCACGGATGCTATAAAGCAGGCATATATAATAGGTTAATGTTGGTGCACCATCTGTTTCAAAATTCCTAGGTGTGTGGTATGGACAGGTGACGAGCGGGTTTTCTTCTACAACCCAACCACTCGTCTTTCTATGTGGGACCGGCCAGAGGACCTGATTGGAAGAGCTGATGTGGACAAAATTATTCAGGAACCTCCTCACAAAAGAGGAATGGAAGAAGGAAAGAAACCAAGTAAGACAAGATCTTCATTATCAGTCCCCGTTTTCTCCACCACCTTCTTCATGGATTTATAGAGAGACAGTGAACAACTTTTCACACAAGCTCCATTTTGTGCTTATTTTCAAAACAAGGAGCATAAACAAATAAGGGATAGAACAACAAGCAGATTTTGAGAAATGAAGAGTAATTATGAAAACAGAGACAACTAAGTTAAAACACCAGTTGGGATGGTAAATTGGACATTCAGCAGACCCTCAAAGATACAAATACCTTGGGAATGGAGATTGTTCATAACTGTGAACAAAACATTATGTACAGTACTCTGCAGTCAGTGTCTTCCGGCTAAGAATGGGAGAGATCTCTGCAAAGATGGCATCTGGCAGCACTGCCTGGTTTGCAAGCAGCTCCCTGTGCTATTCCTGTTTCTTGCCTTTGGGCTGAACTGGGAGGGCCTGCCCTGCACCCTTGGCACTACAAGCCTCAGTCCTCAGCTGCCTTTTCTCAAGGTTCATCCTGCTCTGTGCACTGCCACCATGCTCCAGAGGCAGCATGTGGCAGGGGATTGCACCAGCCCACACCCAGCACCCTTTCCTCCCCTGCCCCTTGCATTCCTAGAGGTACTGGCAGGGCTTAGGATTGTTTAAGGCACAGCGTAGGCCACATCCACCAGAACGCAGCAGGCAGATAGCAGCTCAGACTCTGTCTCCCGCTCCAGGCCAGGCTTTGGTTACAGTACCAGCAGCTTCTACTTTGCCCTCTGCATGCTTGGGCTGCCTTGAGCTGATAAGAGGAGTTCACATAGCAGTGCCTGTGAATCTCAACATCTTCATCTCCTACCTGTAAATGGCTGCCTCTCACATGGCAAATGGAGATGGGGACAGGAAACCCAGATATGCTGACTTTTAAGGTGCAATACAGGCACAATATAATATTTGCTGTCCTTCTCCCCCACATTGGCTGCCTGACTGCTAACTTATTGTTCCACATAGTGTTCAGTTGACTGGTCAGCTGTAACTCTGGTGTTTGTATCTTTGAGGTTCTATTATGTATAAAGTGGTCATGTTCTAAAGACAGTAGTGCAAAATATTGCTTTGCAATTAGAGGATCTAAATGGGCTCCATGAAGTATTTACAAAGGCACATTTTAATCACAGTTTCTTTTGAAAATATGAGGTAGAGGTTTCATTTCTTTAAAATATAAAACTAATCACAAATCATGTAGTGTTTTCTTCTAACTTGTACTAAATTACATCCCAGTCCTGCAGTCAGATACGTGGGGGGAGAAAAGAGGGTCACCTGCACAGCGTCCCTTGGAATTCTTGCTGGGTGAGGGGTGATAGCTTGCTGATTTAATTTTACTGAAATGAAAGAGTTCACCATTTTGCATTTGTGTATGTATGGATCTGTTTTCTGCATGCTATACCAAACTTTGGCAAAAACTATGTAAAGCACAAATGAAAATAGAATTCTTAAATCTTGGAGTAGGAAAGGGATTTTAAACGTAATTTGTGAGCAGATTTCGTAAGAACTAACCCCCTCGTCTGAACAAATGGAAAATAGAATATGGACGAGCTAACTTGTGGCTAATATGACAAAACAAGGGCATTGGCACTTGCTGTAACAATCTGATTTAGAGGGACTCAAGATGGAGACTGAAGCATAATGCCATAGAGACAAAATTAGCAAGTTCTGATGATATTTCTCTAAAACTGAATGAAGGATGTCTATAGTTTCCTTCAAAATAATGGGTTAAAATTGTGATCAGGCAGCTTTATATGGGGTGCAAGATTCAAGCGTAAATTATGAACTCTTCTTTACTTCATTTAGAAGACTGTTAATGAAACCTATCTTACAGTTAAAGAAGATCATGAATCAGCAGAGGAAACAAATGATGACGAGCCTATTAAAATAAAGAAGCGGAAGTAAGTTAACCTTGAAAACTCTTAAATGGACTCTGTCTAGATTTAGACAGCTCTATCCTGGTTTTATCAGCAGTCATGCAACCTTGCTAAAGGCAATTGAATTGCCTGGTTGTGACTGAACAGGATTACTTTAGTTTTCTGCTACCTTTCCTGCTAATGTTATTTAGGTTGAGGGTTTGAAACATTTTAGAGTTGGGTAGAATTCATGTTGAGAGAGAATTCCATCTTCTGTGGAAGTCATAAATAATAAATGCACGTTTGTGATAGAAGCCATCAGTGATAGTCAGATCTCCCTCAGGAGCATTTTGAACTGTCTTTACATTATACAGTTTTTTGGCATTAGCATATGCCACTCATTTGCCCCGCTTGTCTTCACTCTATTTGCAAATGTTTTTTTTTCTTTTTTTGCCCAAAAATATAGTTGTCTGGATTTTTGAGCTGGAGTTATTCTATAAAAGGTCTGTTTTGACTGTGCTAGAAGATGAGTGATTTTTAATTTTTTTTTAATTTTAAAAATTTTTGCTGTTTGATTTACAGAAAACCAGGGCAGATATTACTGCTCCTAGAGCTGTATGTACCTTGTTAAAAGAATAACTACTTCCATCTTGGTATTTTATGTCATTTGATGCAATCTGGAGGTAGACCGTGGTTATGACAAGAATGTCTCAGTAGATCTCCCTACGGGAGCAGTGTATTTTTAAAAAATGTCTTGACTTAATTTATTTTTTTTCTCAGAGGTTCCCTGCATTATAACATTGAGTCTAACTTGCTCAGTCATGTCCTTTTAACTCAATAAACAGAAGTGGTGTTTTTTACTGAGAGGTAGAATGTAAATCTTAGAGGTTAAGTGGGTGGGTAAGGTTCCATGGTCTGCATTGTGCAGGTCAGACGAGATGAGCATATCGGTCCCTTCTGACCGTAGAGTCTGAGTCTATAAATAGAGTATGAAACAGAAAGTGGGTTAAACTTTTAAGCATAAAACTATTATTTTAAGTGATTTTTACATTTATTTTTGTGATTCATTTGATAATACTTAAACCTGAATACCTTGTTTGTATTTACTCACTTTTATGTGGCAGTCTTTGACAAACTTCTTGAAGCCTGTATTTCTGGACTAGTCTAAAATTTCTGTTCCATTTGTGATGTAGTTTGATTTCTTAACTGCAGTATTAACCCCACTTCTCAGAGGCTACTGTATGTTTTGTTTTTATAGGAAAGATGACAACAAAGACATTGATTCAGACAAGGAAGCTGCCATGGAAGCTGAAATTAAAGCTGCACGTGAGAGGGCCATTGTCCCTCTGGAGGCTCGAATGAAACAGTTCAAGGATATGCTGCTAGAGAGAGGGGTCAGAGGAACTATTCTTTTGGCAATAAAGTAGAACTTTCCTATTTCTTTATTAATTTGCAAGTTTAATAACTCTTATACATGCTAAGCAATCTCATTCCATTTCTGAGGAAAGTTTGAACACAAGCAAAGATTGTGGTTACTAAGATCATCAGAATTATCCTAAATAATTAAAACTGAATTAAATTGTCAAAATACATGAAGAAACTACATTCTATGATGCATTATCTTTTTTTCCTTTCATATCCTCTAATTCTTTAAGCTAGAATCAGTCAGAGTGAATTTAGTGAGATTCTGTTATATGTTTAATTTTCCAGTATTAGTTTTCAAGTTTCAGCAGTATGTTGCTGATGTACAAAAAGGGGGCAGGGATTTATCCCCTTCTCTCAGACTGCGCTGTTTTAAAAAATATTTGGTATATTGACAGGTCACAACAAAGGTAGGTAGATGAAGATTTTTTAAAGGCACAAAAGTCACGTTAGGCACTAACATCCATTGAAAATCAGTGGGAGTTGAGCAGCTCATTCCTGTTTTGTATTTTAGAAATTTTCCCATAAAATCACATGAAAAGAGAAAAAGTTCCACCTCATCTTCCCTTAACTATTCTGCTAAAATGGAAAAACAGATATTTCCATTTTAATTAAATTGAATTTTGAAGCTTATTTGAAATCAAATAACTTTTACAGATGCATTAGTTTCCTAGGCTGCATCTACACTGGTAAATAAAGTCAACTTAAGCTTGGCTTAAGTCGACTTAATTGGCCCTGTGTCTACACTACACTTTGCTTAAGTTGACTTAAGCAGCTTGCTTAAGTTGACTTAAGCAGCTTGCTTAAGTCGACTTAAGGAAAATAAAGTCGACTTAATGGGAATTAAGTCGACTTTATTAAACCACCTTTCTACTCGACCTAAGGCTTAATTGTATTCCTTATGTCTTTAATGGCTTATCAGGTAACTCCCTGGGACCATTGTCCTGGAACATTCCTAAACATTAAGGACACAATGGTTTTAACATAAGCTAAAGTATGGATATAACACCAAATTCTAACTTCTAATCGCAATAGAATTCCTAGACATAAACTATATAATCATTCCCAGCAAAGTAGTACCTTTCTATTGATACCAAACATGACATAGTTCCTATGGATTATAGAGCATTTATGAGATAGCCATTGAAAATAATATCATAAATGCTTCCTAAATCCAGACAGCGTCACACCCTGCCCACATGCCCTGCCAGGGCCCCTGTCCCCCTTTGCCCCATTGCACACAAGGGGTGCCCCCCCCTGCCACCGTGGACCTACCCAAGGTCCCCCTAGCCCGACAAAGTCGACCTAGAGCATCCAGTGTGGACGCTCTAGGTCGACTTTGTAAGTTCTCCTTTAAGTCGACTTTCAGTGTAGACACACTAAGTCGACTTAAAAGTGTAAGTGTAGACATAGCCCTAGAATGGTAGCAATCTTTTTATGCACAACAAAAGAGGTTCCAAGTCTGAAGTGATGTCTATACATCTTTTGTTTTAATCCAAGGCTGTGGCATTTATGGGTTATTCCAGAAACGCTCTATTGAGAGGAGCTTGCAATACAAAGATCCATTTGTGTGTGAAAAACTTTTAATTTAAAAATTCAGAACATTTAGCAAAGGGACAGAGCAGTCATGGGAAATCAAAATGCAGGACTTTAAGGTTCTCTTCTGATGTAGTGATTTTTAAATGCCACGCAGTAGTGGTTATTTTAATGAGTAATTAGATGTGTTACTTCTGTGTAATTATGTAGAAGTTTTCAGAGCCAATTAGTGTGGAAATTTACCATGCTAACCTCCCACCGCTTGTCATCTATTAGTGATGAAAACTTCAGGATGGATTTCGGTTATGTCTTCTTTTTAACAGATGTCCTGTAGATTTCAAGCAAAATTACACAACCTTTGTATCTTTGGGGGAACTTAATTACCAGGCAAAATCCAGTCTCTCTCTCTCTCTCTCTCTCTCTCTTTTTTTTTTTTAAGGTTTCTGCCTTTTCAACGTGGGAGAAGGAACTACACAAGATAGTTTTCGATCCTCGGTATTTGCTTCTCAATCCTAAAGAAAGGAAACAGGTAATAGAAAAGGTTAATTCACTTCAAGACACACAGGCATTACAAATAATCTTTGAGTGAGAGTATAATTTTCCTTTTAAGCCTTCTCTTCAGGGATCTGTGTTGAAAATGTCTTTTTTTTATGGTTTATTTTAAACAGAGCAGGAGCTGGTATTTTTTCTGCTAGTAGGATTTATATTTTGATGTAATGAAAACTATGTGTAGCTAGGAAACTGACCAAAAAAAAAAAAAAAAAAAAAGAGGCAGCAGAGAAGAATCTCCATTGTCACACCAAAATATTAATAGAATGAATAACACATTAAAAATTGGAGCAATGAAAAATTCAAGCACATGATTTATTATAAGGTAGACTCAGTCCAGGAATTCTTTCCCCAGTGAGGGGAAAAAATGAAAATACTTGAAAAGCTTATGAGTGGAATAAGCCACTTTTCTTAACAGATTTCTCAGAAATGTTTCAACTTCATTTTTGTATTAGTAGATGTAAGTCCTCCAAGACTGTCTCGGGTTAACAAACGAGTTATTGGGGAAAATGTTCATATGACAACAAATGCTGCTGTAACACCACTTTCCATACATGCATTGGGAATGGTTTCTGAGTATTACAGAAGCTGTTCCAAACTCAGCATCATTGTTGCTATGCAAATATGGGAGTGTTGCATAAATGGATGGTCTCTATTATAATGATGATTAATCCCTTAGTACAAGTATTCAGGGTTCTACAAGATGCCCATGCTAATATCAACTGCATCAGTCATTAGGGGAAAGGAGGAGTTCTCTTGTAAAAAGGTATCTAACAAGGATGGATGAGTCATTCTTTCCAAAAGTGTGTGTGTGTGTGTGTGTGTCTCGGGCGGTGTGGGAGGTGTTGGGTTTTTTTTTTTTAAATGGAAATTTTATTCATTATTTTGGATATTGAGTAGTGCCAGGATACATCTACTAGGAGAGCTTGGGAAGTTATGGTAAAATGACTTCCTTAGGAATTGCAGTTGGGGAACTAAATGTTGGGCTGAAGGACTCATGCAAAGGCTATCCATGAGTGAGATTTCTTTACTCATATGCAATCAGATCTGAAGGCTTGGTGGGACAGAGCAGACATACTCTTCCACAGACTATTTGGGGAAACTCTACAAGTTGGAACATAAGGAGTTTTCTTTCCCTTTTCCCTCCTTTTCCCCAGCAGGCTTTTTCTTCATAGGGAATAAATATGGCTCCAAATTTGTACAACTTCTGTCTGGTTGGAATTTCTCTAGGTATTTGACCAGTATGTGAAGACCAGGGCAGAAGAAGAGCGCAAGGAAAAGAAAAACAAAATAATGCAGGCCAAGGAGGATTTCAAGAAAATGATGGAAGAAGCAAAGTTTAATCCAAGGTATGTGACAGCTTTTACCAGGTCATAATACATTTTGTTTTTCAGTAGATAATTTACAACCCCTTTGTTCCCTTCCTCTTTCAAAACTGTAAAAGAAGGGGGAAATAGACACTAAAAAAACCTTGGGTTTGTTGAAATGAATGGAGAAAGTACTAGAACTTGGGAGTTTGTTGTGTTTTATGTATTCTAAGTTGCTGGTTCAGAATGTGAAGAAATCCCCAGCACATGGCTGGATGGTGACTCATTTTTTTCATATAGTGTTCTCATGCAGCTCCTGTAGCGTTTGGTGATCCTACTGGCCTGTGAGACGTTTTCCTTATAGCAGAACATCATGGTGTATGTGCTCAGGGCTTTTTTACCTTCAGTTTAAAAGTGTGTATTGTATATTTGTGGATATGTAGATATCATATGCAGTATAAAAGTATACGTGTACTTTCTCAAGTATACAAATTATAATGAATCTCTAACATCCGGAGTATCTATTACAGTAAGTATTGTGGTGTTTTTCGTATGGATACTAGATATTCTAGGTGCCAAAATTGTTCATTTTCACAGTTCTCGCCCAAACAACTCATAACCATTCTTATGTCAATTACTAGTTCATAAGTGTTCATATTTTATATTAGATATATTTCAGGTTCACTTCTAACCTAGATCAGGCAGGAATTTTTTTATGTTGAAACAGTTTCAGTCACTTCAATTTCATTGATTCACCAACATGCATTGAAATATGCTGGAAGCCATCATGTTTAAGGCTAACCAGCTTAATTGACTTAACATCTATAAAAAAACAATCATCCATCAATCAGCAGGTATTTTTAGTCATCTAATAATGGAAGTTGTCAGTTAAAATTACTTTTTTTGTAGTAGAGGGATTTTGCGTATTTAAAATACATTAATGGGTGTGCTTAATGTATCCTTCAGAATGATTGACTTAGTACTTTGCAACCCAAGAAAAACTAAAATTTTTATCTCTGTGTTATATATACCAAACCAACACTGTTTTATTGTACAGAATAAAAAATTAAAATGGGAGAGAACAACATAATCTCCAGCTGAGGGACTTTGTTTTGTTTTTTTACCCTGTTCATTTTCTAGTGTCAGTTCTTCGTTGAAGGCATTGCTGCACTTCCATGGGTGTCAACTATTTAAAAAATCATCTATCCCAGTCTAACATGTTCAAGTTTGTGTTCCACTCCTTATACAGCTCATGTTCTTCAGTATAGCTGTACATTCACTTTCTAATCTTTTTGAACAAGCTGCCAAATTTTCTTCTTGTTTTAATTTACCCTACAGCAACGGTAGGCGGGATTTTCCAAGTCTAATTATTTCCATGCTGTGATGAACACATTCGTATGATTATAAGTGTCTCACGTATTCTTGGGGCCAGATTTGCATCAGATCTTGGAAAAAGCACAGTAGTGTTTTTTTTCGAGGTAAGTGGCAGTACTATATCTACTGCACATCTGAGATTGGAATCTGGCCCTGGAGGTGAGAGAACTGTAAAGAAAAAGGTACAGGGATAATGGGGTGGAAACCCCTGCACTGCTGCGTCTGCTCGTAGTGTCATACGGTTAAGCTACATCATGTTAATTGCAGGAAAATTAATTTATCCAGTGTTCTACATTGACTAACACCAAATGTTGAATTTCCCAGTGTCACTCTTAGCACAGTTGGCTGCAAGTGAGTGCATGTAAATTTTAGATTGCACGGCCGTGAAATATCTGGATAGACTGGACTGCAGTATTAATCCCCCCCAAATTAAGGTATTTTTAGACAACTACATTAAGTAAATTTATTTTCTTTGGTTGCATTGTAATCTCTTTTTTCTAAGTCTGCACAGTTGCACAGATAAGTATAAATCTTGAACAGTTTTCTTCTAGGTGTCTGCTTAATTCTAACTCACTCCTCTCTATAGTTTATTGGTCAATTATCGTATAGTGAGAAGAGATTTTTTTAATTGTATTTTGGCACATGATCTAGCAGAAGAGATGTTGTTTTCTGCTGAACCTGCTTCACAGCAAAGAGAGCTCGACCAAATCAGTTCACTTGCCGTTTTGTTACAGAGCTACTTTTAGTGAATTTGCAGCCAAGCATGCTAAAGACTCGAGATTCAAGGCAATTGAAAAGATGAAAGATCGAGAGGCCTTGTTTAACGAGTTTATCACAGCGGCAAGAAAGAAGGAGAAAGAAGATTCGAAGACCAGAGGTGAGAAGGTAAGACAGTTTTGGTTCCAGTGGTGTGAGTGATGGGAGCTTGAACGGACTGGGACAAAACCAGTACTTGGTTCTTTCTCTGAGATTTTTGTTCCCAAGCCGTAGGCATTTAAAAATTACTATTATTGATTACTGCTTTTTATGGCCTTTTAAATTAATCAAATTAATTTTACAGGTATATCAACGTCTAGACAATGTAAATACATTGATAATTCATTATTATTATTATTACCCCTTTGGAATATTATTATTATTGTTTGGTTTTTGTTTTTAAAAAAAGCCACATCATGCTGTTTAACTGGAATGTACTTGTCTTTTAAAAAAAAGAATAAAGGTGATATCCTGGAGGATGAAAAGGATGCTAGTCCTCTTTGGCTAGAAAATCCAGAACTGGCCATTACCTTCCTCTTCCCTCAATAGTGGCAATAAGATTTCAGAATTCTTTGTAGACTACTCCATTTAAATTTCAAAAACCTGCTTTATCTCCTTTTTCCCCTGTAAAAGGTAACACTTTAGTGACTTTTCTAATCTTCCAGTGAACATACCTTACATATAAATTACTGCTTATCAAAATTAAAGGTCGACTATTAAAGATTAATGAATTCCAAATGTCATTTGGCTTCAATGTCAATACTAAGGAGCAAGTGCTCACCACTGGGGAAGCAGGCTGCTAAGGAGGTAGCATCAATAGTGTTACCATCAGAATATGAAGCCGCTTCCCTAAATGTCCTGTGTGTTGTGTGAATGGAGAAAAATAACCTCAGAAGCCTAATCATTTTTGACATTTAAGATCTCCAATATTTACTATGTAAAACAGAGCTGGTGTAAATTCCACATAAGAAGGAATGGTGAGTGAGTAGGATGACACTTGTAGAAGAGAATATGCTGCGTAGCATGTAAGATAAGCACTTAATAATTGAAATGACAATTCTGGATAAATATTTTCAAAATAAAGTATTTGATTTCTCTAATTATTGGTTTTCAAATTACATTTATTTTATTGCTGATATTTTCAGTAAATGATTATGCTTTTAGAGAAAACTAATGACATCTAATTGAAAATTATACCTAAAGTTTTACATACTGTAATTGAACCACAAATGTGAAATTTTAAAACAATGTTGTTGCATCATATCAGTAGTTTAGTTGAAAGTTTAAAGATTTGTAAATGCTTTGTGTTAATGTTGCATGATTATCCTAAAGTAGACAAGTTAAAAGAAGACTGTATTTCTGTTTGTACTTGAAACTAATGTTCTTTCTCCAAAAACCTTTTGTAACCATTTTATGTATTCTGTTTTATAACAAGTGGATAGACTTTACAGTTATGTGCTGTGCGGCCTGTCAATCAGTTCAGTCTGACAGCTGTCAATCACTGACACGCAAAGTATTATGGGATTCCCTAGTGAGGAAAGAATTGGTATCTCTGTGTGGTGACTTTAGCCTCCCGCAGTTCCGGTACTTTACATTTTTTTAGTTTTTTCCTTGTGAAGTGATGAGAGTTGTGCCCAGAATGTGTTGACTGAAAAAAAAAAAAAAAAAAAGAGGCACTAAATAACTTGCAGTATTTTCAGCCTTATTTTCTTTTGCTTTAAACAACAACAACCGTAAAATAAAAAATAAAATAAGGCAGCTAAAGTGTAAAGTGAAGCTTTCTCAGCCAATATTTAAAATCCAAAGATTTATATAACGAGAGTAGGCTCTTCACAGAAATCTTTAAAGTAAGGGTTTGAAATAGTTCTTTGATTTCCTACATTTGAGATTTTATACGAAACAGTGCTATGGCAGTCTCTTTCAGACAGTCATATAGTCCTTTTTATCACTGTAATGTGCCAAATCCTGCTCACCTTTACTCATAAGTAAGTGAAAATCCAGGAGTACTATTCAAGTGAGTGAAGTTTGGCTCAGTGTGTGAATTTTCATGGTGACAAAATGAAGGAATCAAGTGTAATATGGGTTGGTTACATGGAAGCTTCTCTACAAATTGTCATCATACTGACCCAGAACACTTCCTTGTCTCTCCTCAAAATAGACACTGCAACAGGACTAGCATAAAAGGCCACCAAATACAGTCCAAGCCACATATACACACACACACACATTCATTTTGACAAGATTATAAGGTTAGTGCACTAACTATACCATTCTATCCCTTATTGTCCGACCTATACCAATAACTTCCTATCTGCCATTCTCTCTGGTTTAGACAGTTGGCCTGCTCTTCCTCTATTCTTTCTCAGTTCAAGACACTTGAAGTTGGCAACATCTTGAGCCCTTACATTAGAAGATGACAAAATTTTGTTAGGATATTATTTTATTTAATGGCTTGTTAATATCCTGTCCCATCTGTTGTCTTGAGACAGCGTATCTTTGTGTACTGCTTTGTGCTATGTGCACTGTAACCGAAGTTGGTTTTGGGTGCTGAAACAGTGTTGTTCTGTTTCGTGTGTTAAATCTGTTGAAAGTGACATTGCATTTCTTGAGGAAGAAAGCTACTAGCTACATAATCTCATTTACTGCTAAAAAGGCTGGTGGTAAAGTAATAGTAAGCTAAGATGATGTCTGTGCCTTCTTGGCAGAAGAAACGGTACTAGGTGGTGAGATCATGTTGGCTTTAAAGACAGGGAGGGGAGAAGATAGCTGACTGTTTCTGTAGTAACAGGGAAGAATGTTGTGTTGATTCTTGAACTTCAGCTAGTGCTAGTGCATTCCTGATTGCAGTTGTGCACAACTTGTTTGAATCCCCTTTTACATTATAAGAGGCACCACTGACTTTCATCAGGCTCTCAGGATGGATTAATGAATAGCATAGAGACCAGTGTAAAAGGAAGTGGAAATACTGTCTGTCTTTTACATATATATTAAAAAAGAGGGCTCCTGGTTACACTGTGTCCAATAAGATACCCTTACTTTTATAGACTTCTGTAGTAACATATTAAAACTCCTTGTTTTAAATTTAAATAGAAGTTCCTAATGTTGATGGCTTAGAAAGCTTCATATTTTGATACTGCTTGCATGCTTTATTTAAGATCAATTCTGGAACAACATACAGCATTTTATAAAATAAGTAAAAGGTTTTGCTTTGCATCTTGTTCAAATCCTATAAGGTAGAGAGAGTTACAGTACTTTAGGTGAAGAGTTATAAACTTCTTCACTGTATCACTAAAGAGTCGTTTCCTACTTTCTACTGTACTTGTCTTCTGTCTTAAGATAGCACAGGAGAAGTCCATAAATGTTCTTAAAACTTGAGCAATAAAAATGTTGTCAGGAGCCAAGTTCGCTAGCAGGGAAGCCTGCAGAGTATTGACTCTGATCTTCATTTCACTCTAATATGTGCTAATAACTGTGTGGTATTTTTAGAGATCTGGGAGATTTCAGCTGGGTGATAAGGCTATCAAATTGTGCGCCTTAAATTAGTCTTCAACTCCCATTATTAACATCTCTTTGTGGGAGCTGAGACTTTTTGGGGAATGCAAAACATATAACCTAGGCAGTAGTGGTATTATATGCAGTAGAGGAACTAGTTATGCTCTTGTTCCTATGCCTTTGAGGCTCAGTAATGCTGTAAAGGCAGCATGCTTAATCCTGGGCAGTGTGTGCTCGTTCAGTGGGCTCTAGCCCTTCTGCAATTGATGTGAACTGGCCCCTCAAGAGGATTCTTGTTCTCATGATCCAGAAAGATGTTGACTTAAATGCCAGGCCCTCGAGGGTTTGAAGTGGTGGGAATTAATTAGTTAAACATAAATAAATAAATCGTTAACATCTGTAGAGTAGCTGCTCTTGCAATGTTGCATTGCTAGTTTGATTCTTCTGTCCTGAGATCCAAAGTTAGTATAAGACCAGATCTATTAGTCCTCCATGATGTTGTAGCGATGTACAGTGTTGAGATGGTTTTATTATATGTAACATGTCACTTCCTTTTTTAAAAAGTGGATACAAATACTTGATTTATTTAAATAATATATTTTAGGTAGAACTGCTGAATTACAGCATATGGGCACCAGTTTTGGATGCATCAATTTTCTTAAGACTATACACTTAATCATTATATGCTTAAGTTCTGTCATATATCTGTGTTAGTACAAAAAGGTTTAATGAAATGTACTTAAAATCCCATTATTGATCTAAAACAGGAGAGCTTTGTACTGTTTGCTGTTTAATGGCAGATACAGTATTTATCTCTATCCACTGTATACTTGGCATGAACCCATGGGTATTTGTGCTACCTACTTAGGGGTCTGCTTAACATCTAACATCATGTATGCCCTGAAATACTGATTTGTGCTGTACAGAAGTTAGAGGGATTGGTCTTTTAAAAGCTCGGTAAAGAATCTTAGAGTAGAACAAGAAAATTCAGTGTGCAGATGAATCATTCTTTAAGGGATACAGCTCAGGTTAGATTTTGCAGGTCTTTCTAGTATTTCTGTTTTAATATATTTCACAAAAAATTACCCTCAAAGGGGAAGTGGACTTTAGATATACTGTACCCTAAAATTCAATATACTTTTTGCTATTTAAATGTTCTAATATGTAAAATTCATTTAGTCTGCTTTGTTGAGGTAAGTCTGCCTCTTTTTCAATTAGCAAATATTCCAGGAATCAAAGTTTATTACCCATGAATTGTTTTTCTTCTATCTTCTATTTCAAAAATAGATTAAAATGGACTTCTTTGATCTACTGTCTAATCACCACTTGGATAGTCAGTCTCGCTGGAGCAAAGTGAAGGATAAAGTAGAGACTGACCCCCGTTACAAAGCAGTGGATAGCTCCTCACAGAGGGAAGACCTTTTTAAACAGTACATTGAAAAGATAGCTAAGGTATGTGTGGAATAGATAGGTGCTGGGTAATGCTTTCACTGTTACCTACACTGTTATATATTTAAGCAGTTGGAGAGGAGACTGTAATTCTATCATTTCTATAGTGAAGCACATGGAATGCAGCGAGATGTTTCCCAGTTCCTATTAGTTGCAGGCACAGCTAGATATTCACTCACATAATCTAGTTGTTAATCACAAACGTCCAGCTCATTCTTTGACACAAGTTTACAATGCATGAGTACTGTCCATGCCATTCTGCCAGTGTGCACAAACATGGACTCTGGAGAGAGCTCACCAGGCAGAGAGAAGGGAAGAGCTTGCAATAACTTTCTTGTGAAGCTCAAGTCAGGTATTTCCAACCAGACCAGCAGAGTTGTTGTTCTTCCATATGGTCTCCTTTCAACTGAACTCCCTGTATGATCACTCATATCCAGTGCCTTCATTAGTTTTTCCACTTCTGTTCCATATTCCTACCTTCCTCTTCAAGGAGCTAATGCCATAGATGAGAAGTTAAAAATAGTTTAACTATCATTAATTTCCATGGCAGTTTGCAACTGAGTTTGTCACTGTACTGGAGAGCACACTTCATAGAGTGGCTGCTCCCTCCCACAACTCCCATTGGCATCCACGTGAAGATCTACATCTGCACTGTTCACTTTATAGCACTTAGCTATTTATATAGAGGCTTTAATCCATAGCTCTCTAGGCACTTTATAAAGGAAGGATTATCTTCATTTTACACAGAGAGCAAAAAGGTGAAATGATTTATGCAAGGTTATACAGCACTCTAGTGCACTGTAAATCAGACCATATTGCTTCCCTTCTGCTTCAATTGTATTAGTTTTGAATATTTATTTTTACAAGATGAGATGGGGGGGGCTGAAAAACAGCATAAAGTCTCATTCCTTTGCTTTAAATGTGCATGAGCAGAGGAGGGGACCAACTGTCCCCCAAAAAAGGGGTGGACATAAGATTTGTCTATTGTACTTGAACTGAATAGCCTTATCATTCAGATGTTGAGATGGTGGTTGCTTCTCAATGGGATGGATTGTGGAATGTCTCTTTAAGGATGTTGAAATAGCCATATACAAATGGTTGAATGGTCTTTGACATCTTAAACAGCATTTTAATACTGCTATTGGGCTCTTCCCCCACTTTAAGGTCACAAAATAAAAACCTTAGCAAAATGAGCCTTAAGCAGTTCTAATAGACATAGTGCTAAAACGGTGTTACCAGCCAACACACTGTCTGTACTATGGCTCCCAATGTTTTTGCAAGCCATTGCTAGCAACAGAGGTAATTCTTTCAAAAATCCCTTTGGTGCAGACAAATCTTGGTAGTTCAGAAGTGGTGTATTTAATTTTACCTATTTCACAAATGACAATTTGTTTAGTGACATTTATCCTCTTGTGTTTGTTAAACCTTTAACTTGATTGACTAATCAAAATATGAAAGCTGTTACATCTTTATATGTTGTTAATGGGGAAATATTATGGTCTTGCTTCTGTTTCAGAATTTAGACTCCGAAAAAGAAAAGGAGTTGGAAAGGCAGGCTCGCATTGAGGCAAGTTTGCGTGAACGAGAAAGGGAGGTTCAGAAAGCTCGTTCTGAGCAGACGAAGGAAATTGATAGAGAACGTGAACAGCACAAACGAGAAGAAGCTATCCAGAATTTCAAAGCGCTTCTGTCTGATATGGTGAGATTTGCTCAGATCTCTCTCTGATTTTGATTACTGTAGGACTTTATCTTTGCCAGAACAGTACATCTAATTGTTACACAAACATAGAAATAAGTTCCCCTGATTACACAGCAGCACCTTAGTAATTGTAGTAGTTAAACTTCTGTTTCCATAATAAATTTATTTTTTCAGGATTTTTGTCTTGCTGGAAAAATATGCTTTGGCCTTACAGTTGGTATCTGAGGTTTCATCAAAGGAGTTCTTTCTTATAATATTATCAAAAAAAAAAGACAATTAAAAAATTAAATACTTTGTACTAGAGACTCTAATGCACATATTGGAGATTGAGATTTGTTGATTGAAGAGCATTTTCCTCGCTTTCATTTTCTCTGCCCTACTCATGGCCCCCAACATAGCATCTGATCCAGCTCTTTCCACTTCTCAGTTGGAGAGCACTATATTGCACTAGCTGATCCGACCCTTGAAACAGACTTCCTAAGAGGGCAGGCTTGGTGAGATGAGACTCTCTCGTGTTATGTAAGGGGCACCTCTTACCTGCTGATCTAAGATGTGGCATACCTGAAAGGTGGGTGGCGGTTGAGCAGATTCCAATCCTGAAGTCTTTTGAAGGGGGGCAGTATGTATACTCAATTTCTGTTGAGCCAATATCCTTGCTAGTGATATAATGCAGGTAAAACATAGATTTGGCAGGAGATCCATGGAGATTGTTTCTAGTTCCGGAGACTGATTAAATTTCCCAGTGCCAGGTAGGAAGTCATGATGTATCCCAAAGGCTGTCCTTTCAGATCATGTATAGTTAATACAGTATATTATGCATGTGGCGGGTGCCTGATATTTCTATAGAAATGGCAGAGCAGTCCAAGTAGGATCGCCATCTGATCGGATGCACAGTGAGGCTCACTGCAGCATGAGATTGGCATTTGACAATGGTTAACTGCATGAAAGC
Source organism: Pelusios castaneus (assembly GCA_007922175.1). Taxonomy (NCBI): domain Eukaryota; kingdom Metazoa; phylum Chordata; order Testudines; family Pelomedusidae; genus Pelusios; species Pelusios castaneus. The sequence goes on from ML685833.1 coordinate 3,054,724, forward strand.
TGTTGTTTTTTTAACTCCTTTGCCAAATGCAGATTTAACTCAGATAAGTTGATGATGAAGTATAAGCTCTGTGTTTGAAGAATTGTCTAATAATGAAACAGAGTATAGTTTTAAAATGTAAATTTTTGTGTTAGGTGAGATCTTCAGATGTGTCATGGTCCGATACTAGGAGGACGCTTCGAAAAGATCATCGATGGGAATCTGGCTCCCTACTAGAAAGAGAAGAGAAAGAGAAGCTTTTTAATGAACACATTGAAGCACTTACCAAAAAGAAGAGGGAGCATTTTAGGCAACTTCTGGATGAAACTTCAGCGGTGAGAGACTTGTGAATGAAGGCAGTACAGCTGATGAAAATGAGTCTAGAAATGGAAATGACCAGTTAAGAGGTGGAAGAAAAATTTCAAAGCACTTCTATCTGATATGGAGGTTCTATCTGGCAGAAGCTTAATGCCCTCAAATTGAGGGGGTAGGGAGAGAGGGCAGGGACCAAGAGATTTGCTAATCCATTAGTAAGAATTTTTAATAAATCTATCTGTTCAGAGGGAGTATCCTATGACTGGAGAATAGCTAATGATGTACTTTACTTTAAAAGGGGGAAAGAAAGTAATCTGGACAATTACAGATTTGTTAGTCTGACCTCAATAGTATGCAAGGTTTTAGAGCAAATTGTGACAGGAAGAGTAATTAAATTCATAGAGGCAAATGGTAGCTGGGATGTAATGCAACACTAGTGTACAAAGTTAGATCATACCAGGCTAACCTGATTTCCTTCTTTGAGAAAATAACTAATTTTTAGAAAAGTACAGTAGATCTGATATATTTGGATTTCAGTAAAGCATTTGACATGGCGCTTTATGAGAATTGGCTAAAGGGAAGTAAGTAACAAATTGAAAGGTGAATTATCAGACTGTGGAGGGAAGCTACTAGGGGAGTTCCTCAAGGATTGCTCTTGGAACCAAACTTATTCAGTGTGGTTATTAATGATCTTGGCACATGAAGTAGGTGAAACTTGCTGATGATACAAAGTTGGGAGACTTTGTCAATACAGATGAGGATTGGAATATTATACAGGAAAAATCTGAATAATTTTGAAAATTGGAGTGATAGAAATGGGATGAAATTCAGTAGTACAAAGTATAAGGTCAATATTAAGAGTTTCAGCTACAAGCTGGGGATTCATCAGGTGGAAGCAACAGAGGAAGAGAGACCTGGTTGTGTGTGAGTCAATCCCAGGATGACTGAGCCACAAATGTGATGTGGCTATGAAAAAAATGCAAAGCATTTCCAGATAAAGAAGTATTAATGCCATTATACAAGACACTGGTAAGACCTCATTTGATCACCCATGTTCAAGATGAATTTAAACAGAAACATGTGCAAAGAAGAGCTGCTAGGATGATCGGGGGGATGCAGGGATATCTTAGGAAACTGGAAGAACTTGCCTTGTTTAGCCTTGCAAAAAAGAAGGCCGGGAGGGTGGGGTGGTCTAAGATTGTTCTCTGTAAATACTTGAGGGAGATAAATATCAAGGAGAGTGACTGAGCTATTTAAGCTAAAGGAAAATATTGACTCAAGAACAAATGGCTATAAACTAGCTATGAACAAATTCAGACTGGAAATTAGAAGAAGGTTTCTAGCAATCCAAAGAGTGAGGTTCTGGAACAGCCTGCCAGTAGAAGTGGTGGGACATAATTAGTTTTGAGAGAGAGCTCGACACATTTATAAGTGCAGTTGTATGACAGGGTTGCTTGTAATGGTAAGGGGACAGGGTTCATCAGTACTTGGGGTTCACTTCCAATTTCTTATGTTCAAAGCTCATGTTTCAGCTAGCCACTGGCCAGGATCAGGAAGGGATTTTTGTCCTTTAGTGTATTCTAGGAGGAATTTTGTATGTCCTTCCTCTGGGAAGGTCATGGCTGAAGATGGAATATTGGACAGGGTGAGCCAGGGCCCTGAGGTTGCATTCTTTCTCTCAGGTGCTTAGATATTTGGTTCTTGCTCATATGCTTGGGGTCTAACTGATTGTGATGTGTGGAGTTAGGAAGGACATAATGGCTGGGGGTGCGAGGAGAGTTGCTTTCTCCTGCTGGGTGTTGATATGAGGCCCTTGCCATGATCATGATTAAAATGTACTCGAGGTCTGACTAGATGATCTAGTGGTCTCTTTTGGTCTTAAACACTGACTCTAATTTGCATTCTCTAACTTTCCCTTCTGTGATTTAAGTTGTTTGTGGGTTTTTTTGTTTATGGATTTCCCTTCACAATAATTCTTCCTCCCTAGGCAACTTTTTCTCCTAAACCACTTTTTCTCCCTTCGCTTCTTAAGGAAAGGGAATTTCTTTCTCTCCTTTTAACCAATTTTATTACTTTATTTTGTGACTTCTTGCCTCCCTTATCTCTCATTCTGGCTTCCTCAAAACTTTCTTGAAGTCTTAGGAAGTCTTATTAAATATTGGTTAGAGGAGTATCCAATAGTCCAGGGGTTGGCAACATTTGCTGGTCCCCGTGCCAGCCCCGTCCACTGCACCCGCAGCAGGTGCTGGGGGCAGGGTCAAAAGGGGGGCAGGACCAGGCCTCCGGATCCTTGCTGGGACCGGGGCCGCGGCAGTCTCCCACTGGGCCGGCAGCCTCTGGTTCCCGGCCGGGGCCGTCTCGCACCGGGGTCAGCGGCCTCTGGTTCCCAGCCCAGCCTGGCTCCCACCGGCAGCGACGGCTTGGGCAGGCCGACCCGCCCTCTTCCTGGCCATGGCTGGAGCTGGCTTGCTGGCTGTGGCAGCTCTGGGCGGGCTGACTTGCCTGCCCCGCTCCCCTCCATCAGCTCTGCCCAGCAGGGGCCAGGAGCCCCGCGCCATGGCTTCTTTTTCCCTGCTGGCTGCGCTCCCCAGTGGGGAAACGCGGCACACAGCTCTTGTGGCCCCAGGCCGCGCTTGGGGGGAGGAGGGGAAAGGCAGCCTGAGCAGCGCTGCGTGCTGCTCAGGCTCGGCCTGCGTGCCACCTTTGGCATACATGCCGGGGGTTGCCGACTCCTGTAATAGTCTAATCACTTTTTGAATAGTAGACTTAAAATAAGTTAAAAACGATCAATATCTGACCTTGAACTGGGGCTTCTGTACATAGATGATAGCTGTTTTTGCACACACAAATATGCTAGTGAAATTATCCATATATGTATTAGGAAGAACTGCTAGAATTTAAATTATAAGAAATTGTCATAACTTTGTGAGGATTTTTCTCTTAAAATCCTCTCGTTTACAGAAAACAAGACTTCTAAAGTGCCAATATATGCCATAAACTATATGGAAGTAATACAAAAGGGATAAAAGAAGCCAACAAAATGGAAGATTGTTTAAAATTGTCCTTTTTGCCTTCTTATGCATGGGGATTTCAGGACTTTCAGAAAAGTGATATGTACTGTATAATGAGACTCCAAATATCATTTGCAATATTAACATTTTTGCTTCTTTTTGAAAGATTACTCTAACATCAACATGGAAGGAGGTGAAAAAAATCATTAAAGAAGATCCCAGGTGCATTAAGTTCTCTTCCAGTGACAGGGTAAGAAATAGTCTTGCATTGTTGCTGCTCACCTTCCCACAATGTCCAGAGCAAAAGAATGAATGTTGTTGAAATGGATTCCCTTTCACATGAATATAACTAGAGCACTGTGTTAATCAGATATTTGCTTATTTTAAAAATCTTAATATAAGCCACTTTTCCTTTGAGATCTGTACATAATTAAGATAAGAAAATTATTTCTTATGCACTGTAAATGAAGATGAAGCACTTTATAGTCTACAGTCAAATTGTCTATGGTATTACTTTTTCTTCATGCAGAAAAAACAAAGGGAGTTTGAAGAGTACATCAGAGATAAATACATTACTGCCAAAGCTGACTTCAGAACGCTGTTGAAAGAGACCAAATTTATAACATACAGGTATGTATCATAGTGTTTTAGAAGAGCAAAACTTTTTTCTTCACTGTACCTTAAGTACAACTGTTGACAAACTGATTTTTTCACTTTCTCCTCTCATCTAACATTTATAGCCCAGTGTTTGAGGAGCTTTTGTGGAAAAGTTTTAGATTTCTCGGGTGCCTATTAAGTTTCATAGTAGTGAGGAGTCCTTTGCTGTATGTTGGTTTCTCCACTGATTATCAAGTGTTGGCAACTGTTCCATAGCAGGGCTTGGATTTTTGTTTTGCTTCAGAGCATTGTTTTGGGTATTCTGAATACATTGTCAAGCGATTAAACTCATTCGGTGGGGAGGGCCAAATCACATGTTTAATTAGGGTCCTTGCTTCAGGCCTAAAACTTAGTGCTTAATATCCAGTGAAACTTCCATTGAGTGAGTTTAGAGAAAATACAAAGGATGAAACCCGATCCATGTTAAAATAAAGAACAAATCTTTCATTGACTTCAGTGGGCTTTGAGTATTAGCTTTACAAACAAGTCAATTGCTGAAATCAGTTTGGTCTTCAGCCTACTGCAAAACTGTAGGCTCCTAGGTACAGTCCCATTCCAGAAGTAAAAGTCAATGCAGAAGTGCACTGAGTAGCTTTATTAGATTCTAATCAGTTTCTTGTTTCCCTTTGCAGCCAGTGCTGTGTGTAAAATATTGGAGCTCTCTTTCAGTTGCTGTTGCTCTCAGTGGGCTGAATTGCAGTCTTAAATTGATATGGTGGCTAGATTGATGCATCAGTCAGACTGGGTTGTAACAGGGTGTGTAACATCCATGTCTTAATGGTTTGCTGCTTCTTGCGTACTTAATTTTAGTTATTTTTTCTTTTTACATTTTTGTGGTTCATTTAATGCTGGTAAGTGGTTCTGGTGGCCATTGAGACTGAAGTCTTCTGTTTATCCACAGAACAGATACAGCACAGGCAGACAGTGCAAGATTTTTTACACACGCATTCCTGCCAATGTGCCTCACCCCTGACCTGAAGGGGCATCTGTCTAGGTGAGAGGATAGCTCAGTCTCTATGCCCTTTCAGCGCTTGGCCTATCTGCTGACACTGTCAAGAGAGGTTCTAATGGTGCGGGTAGTTTTTTGTAATTTGGACACCTACCATCAGTAACTGGACTAAGATTCCCAATGCTTTTATGTAGGCTCCCAGACGGATACCAGATGGTAACTGTTGTACTTCATTTCAGATCCAAAAAGTTGATCCAAGAATCTGACCAGCACCTGAAAGATGTAGAAAAGATTTTACAGAATGACAAGCGTTATCTGGTACTTGACTGTGTGCCAGAGGAGAGGCGCAAGCTCATCGTGTCCTATGTAGATGACCTGGACCGCCGAGGTCCCCCTCCACCTCCCACAGCTTCAGAGCCTACAAGACGAACAACAAAATAATTATGAAGTACTCACGCTGGGGTATCTGTTAATTCAAAAGCTTGCATGAGCCATCTGTCAGGTTTTTACATCTACATTACCGTGAACCTATTAAAAATGATCTGAGGAGCAGAGGAAGCAGCAGCATTTGTGAACATAAAATGGTCTCTGTGCAAAGAGAACACTTAAGATATTTATGCTTTTCTTTGTGTAGCATGACTGACAAAAATCCCAACCACGCAGGCTGTGTCTAGTAATTTTAGATCTCAGAACAATGGAATATCTGTATATGAGGTGTGGATGTCAGTTATATTTGGAGGAATTCTTCTCAGCAGTGTTATATATGCAAGTCTTAAGGACGAGTGACATTTGTGATTTGAACTTAAACTATGGAAATATCACAAATCTCTTCCTAATGGTTACCCAACAAACAAGAGTCTCTAGCTAAACTATTGAGTGAAGGCCACAGTAAAATAAATTTTTTCTTAAATCTGAAAACATGGGAGTGATTCTCTTTCCTTTCACCCTTGTAAATCAGAATTAATTTTTTAAAAAGTCTGTAGAGTTACACTGATATGAGTGAAGAATTAGGCCCACAGAGGCCAAGTTGGTTAAACATCATTCTGAATTTGTTCACAGGTCTGCTTTATTCCCTCCAACATTTTGAAGTACAGGAAAAATCAGGGTGGGGTTTTTTTGGCCCAGGTGAAGATTTGATAATTTTTTGCTCAAAATTGGAAACACAACAAACAATGGTTCCTGGAACAGGACGGTTGTATAAACATATTTTTATTTACCATAAAGTGATCTTACTGACTCCTGGATTTAGACTATGGATTTCCCGTCTGGGTAATTCTTGTAAACTATACTCCTGTTATGAATGTTAAACTTGTGTTTCTAAAGTTTAATTTTGAAATGTTGGGATGGTTCAGTTTATGTATTTGAACTACAATAAACCTACCCTTTTTATATATGGATTGAACATGCTTAATAAATTTGTTAAATCTGAGATATCTCAACACCAACCAAAAATCCAAACATTAGCTGTGTTGAAACAGACTTTCCCTAAAGAAACAAAAATCATGTAGACAAATGTAATTTTGATATTAGAACATTGGATTCAAGTGCAAATACAAAATTATTTGCAAGACAGGAACAATCTCAAAATTGGTGTGTATTTGCTTAGTCTCTGTCCTTTTAATGTCCATTGTACTTTAGATGTTGGAAGAAGAGTTCCTTTGGCCTCTTTGATGTGACACAGATCTCTTCCTTGGACACACATTCAACTGAAAGTTAGTGCATGCTTTGGCCCAATGGTGTCTTATATTGTGTGTGAAACCTACTAAGAAAGCAGGCCTGCCAGCTCCAGTACTGGCAGAAATTCAAATGGGCTTCAATGTAGTCCTAGTGTGATGGTAGTAAAATAGTCTAAACTGGAGGGACAAGGCTAGGATAACTGACCCAGGCAATGAATTGGAACAGTTGTGACCTCCTGTTCAGGCACAGATGAAACAGTCAGCCATTCCTGCAGTCCGAACACCCAGATACTACTACTTTGGAAAGACAGAAGGAAAAATAAGAAAGTAGAACTCAAACTCTGCCTCCCCAGTTTTGCTGACACCAACCCATGTCTAATGAATTCATAGATTCTAAGGCTAGACAGGCTCATCCTAGTCTAATCTCCTGTATAACACAGACCAGAGAACTTCCTAAAATAATTCCTAGATTAGATCTCTTGGAGAAACATTCAATCTTGATTTTAATATCGGCAGTGATGGAAAATCTACCATGACTCTTGGTTAAATTGTGCCAATGATTAATTATTCTCACAGTAAAAAGTTTATACCTTTTTTCCCACTCCAAATTTGTCTAGCTTCAATTTCCAGCCAGTAACGTCTGCTGTAATTTTGTCTGCTAGATTGAAGAGCCCATTATTAAATATTTGTTCCCCATGTAGGTATTTGTAGATGGCATTCAAGTTACCATTAACCTCTTTGTTAATTTATACAACCACAGTCAAGTCAGGCTTTGCTCTTTTCTGGCCATAATGGGTTTTGTCAAGTGCTGAGAAAATCTGAGGCTACCCCAACAAGTAAGATAGCTCATGTTTCCAAGTACTTGAGGTAATTCACAAGATAGGGCCAATGGCTAAATTCAGTGGACAGATCGGAGGGTAGCATTTAGCCCTTGTGGTAAACTCTTTCTAATCTGCATTTTGTAATCTTCAAAGAGGAACCAATCCCTGTTCAGCTAGAATGCTATGCTATTAATTCCTCTTGAATGGATGACTTTAGTGACCATAGCAGCAATTTCCAGAGTCCCTTCACTGCTGCTTACTAGAAGAAATCTCATTTGAATTTCAGGGAACTGAAAATGATTTTTTGGATCTAAGTAAGGCAAACCAACTTCACTTTTTATTTGTTCACAGTTGAAAACAAAACTTTGACATTAACAGCTGTTATGCTTCATAAGTATTGTACAAAATGGGCATGAAACATTTTCACTGAGGAAGGGGGAAAATCATGTCTAGCTTAAAACAAGGTGCCTAAATACATCTTCATCTCAATAATGGACATTCAGAAAGAGATGAGTGGTTTGGTTCTGCAAGACAACTCCGGCGTGTTAGCAAAGATCACCTACTTTTTCAGAACTCACTGCCTGTTTAAGTTGTCTCAAAATAAATAGTTCTGAAAATATTTTAGGTGTGGCAGTCCCATTCTGCACCATGTGCAAGTACACTGTTCCAGAGAAGTCAGTGCACCATTTTAATTAGAAAATTCAGAGCTGTAATTTTCAAAAAGATACATAATGTGCAATGTTGGTATTTTGTAAATACTAATGTTTTAGCTTTCAGAGGTTTAGACAGCTGCTGAAGTTTCAGCTCACCAGTTTGTCCTGGCTTGTTACGTAGAACTACTGTGTTAGGTTAATGTCAGTTCTCCTAATTGCTGCTCTCTAAATTCCTTACACCTCAAGCACCTTAATAAATAACAAACGCTTTGGCTATTAAAGTGAAAAACATGATAAATATTTCAGATAAGCCACTTCAACACTTTTGAATGTCAGGGTTTAAACAATCAAGCACTGCCCTGAAATACATATATTCACACAAACACCAATATTGTGGATGAGGTAATATCTTTTACAGAACCAACATCTATCTGTTGGTGAAAGACAAACTTTGAAGCTTACATGAGATCTCCAAGTCGGCAATATCCGAGGACCAACAGGGCTACAATAATGCTGCAAATATGAATATTTCAACAGATCAGGGGATCAAATATTTGAGCACACAAAATGGTAAAATTTCATCAGTGTACATTCACATCTTCAGTATTGACTCACCATGAACTTAAGCACACTGATAAGTAGCAAAACTATACTGTTAACAAGACCCTTCTCCAGCTAAGACTTCTATAGTTTTCTAATCTTCCATCTTATTGATCACAGCCTACTGTCTCTTGCTCTTCGTGTTCCCAAGGAATGGGGTCATTGTCTTGAGCATCAGGGGCTGCTTCTCGATCATGCCAGAATTGTTCAACATCAGGGAAGACGGGCATCTCCTTCTTTCTTTCCAGGCTTTCTAAGGTCTGAGGGGCAGCTGGGACTTCTTCCTCTTGCTCGGCAGTCACTGGCTCTGGAGAAGGGACGGAATCGGGGAGAACCTCAGAGTTAGCAGCTGGAATTTCCGAGTTCTCTGTAGCAGGGAGAGGCTTTTTCAGAGTCAACCTTTTCCACAAGCCCTTAAAGCCCTCTCTGAACTCCTCAGACATCACCAGAAAGATGAGAGGGTTGGCTGAGGAGATGGCGAACATGAGGGCTTGGCTCAGAGCCAGGAAGCCTTCGGGTGGAGCAGGGCCGGCTGGCGTGAGGTGCCAAACCCACAGCCAGGCTATCCATTCCGGCAGCCACATCACCGCCAAGGTCACAGCGGCGCTCAGCAGCATGAGAGTGAGGCGCCTGGATCTGATCTGGTTCCTCAGGTTTTGGGTCTTGGTCCCCCTGCGCTGGCACCTGCCGTAAGCTCGCCAGAAATAAAAGAAGGCGCAGAGGAGGGGCGCGCAGAACACCAGCAGGGGGTAGAGCTTGACAAAGACAGACATGAACTCCCGGGCAGGGGCTGGCACGGCCACCAAGCAGGCGGGCGAGCCCGCCCCGAGCTCGCGGAGGGTGCTGAAGAGCCAGAGCGGCAGCGAGCTCACCAAGGCCACCAGCCACGTGGCCAGGAGCGCGGCGCAGATGGTGCGGGGCTTAATACTCACTTGCTTGGCCGGGTTGCGGGCGTACATGGAGCAAGCCTTGGCCACCACGGCGGTCGTCAGGCTCTTGGCCGCCATGCACGTGTGGCTGAACCCGTCGGAGGTTTTGCAGACGAACCGGCCCAGCGCCCAGGCGCTCCGCGAGTAGGCGGCTGCCCGCAGGGGCGCGGCGAAGAGCAGGAGCAGCAGGTCGGCCAGGCTGAGGTTGAGGATCAGGGAGTGGATGAGGGAGGGTTTCTTCCCGCGCCGGGCGTTGCCGAGCAGGAGGCCGACCACACAGGCGTTGCCCGCCAAGCCCGCCAGGCAGATGACGCCCAGCAAGGCGGGGATCGCCGCTCTCCACTCCCGCGAGTCGTGGGGCTGGCAGCCCCCCGCGAAATGCAGCGGGGGAGCCAGGGAGCTGTTCATGGTGCTGCGGCCGGGACCGGAGCGGGCTCGCGTCCTCGGCTTCCCGCTTAGGCTCTGCCCCAGCCCGCCGCTGGCAGGCGCGGGAGCGAAGAGAGCACGTGCGAAAAGAAGGGAGAACAGCGGGCCGGCCCCGCGCGCCACTTTATACCGGCGGGGGCTGCGCCCGACACGCCCTGCCTGGCGCTCATTGGCCGCGGCTCCTCGCGACACCCGCCCCCACTCCCGCCCGCGGCACGTGACTGTAACGTCCCCAACCGCCCCTTGCTGTGGCGCGGGCGGCTGAGGGGGGGCTGGTCGCCTCGTGACGTCCCAGCGCCTGCGGGTTGGCTGAGGCGCTGCCCCAGCGCGGGAAAGCAATGACCGTTGGCGCGAGGCCTGTCTGGCGCAGCAGGAAAATCCTCTCACGGCGACCCGGCTGCGGCCCACAGCTCCCGGGTGGGGTTCAGTTTTAATCCGGGGCTTAGGTGGGGTCGGAGCAGCTGGTTCAGCCAAGGCCGGGTCCCCTCTGCTCCGTCCCTCCCGGCAGCCACCTCTGGGGGCGACCTGTGGAGCAAGGGCCATGGCGGCCGCCGAGGCAGGGAGAGGGCCGGGACACGTGGTAGCCAAGGGCACTCAGTGGGTAGCAAACCCCCACTCCCATTTCACACCGGCTGGTGGGTCCTGAGTTAGCCGATAACAGTAGGTGCCCGGCCCTGCCCTATAACATCATAGGCTCTAAGGGGGGAAGGGACTAGTCTGACCCTCTAGTCCACTGGTTTTCAAACTTTCAAGACCCAGTTGAGAAAAACCATCTATGCCCATAACCCATCAGTTACATCTTTGAGCAATGCATTCCAGTCACGTGGCAAGCGGGAGGGTCTGCGTCCCTGTACTGAATCCTGACCTGTAGTTTGAAAACCATTTTGAAAACCAAAATCTAAATTCGTGTGCATTGCCGGCTACAGAACCTCACACACCTGCTCACAGGACACTAAGCGGCTGTTCGGGCCCCAACATACTCCCATTAAGTTCAGGGGATAGATAGTTTTGCTTTAAATAACTTCTGTACAATATTGTTATCGTCCCTAACCAGCCACTTTAGTCCTTACTAGTCCACCAGGCCTGCAAGTTTGCTCTCTATACTTGCAGCGTGTGTGTGGGTGGGTGGGGGGGGGGGGGGGCGGGGGGGTGTGTGTTGGCTCTTTGCTCTTCAGATCCCATCTGGGACCTCGCACTCCCCTTTCCATCTTACCTTTTAAAATGTCACAATTTATGTTCGTTTCTATTAGCTTCAGTAGGAATTACATTTCCTGACCTATTAGGACTAGGAGCTAACCTTGTTCCTGTGTCTCTATTATGGTTGCTTAAGTAGGTTCCAGCCTGCATATAGAGGAGCTTAATGTCCTTACGATGGATTGCCTCCTCATTCTTACTAGCTTCCTCTTTCTTAAAATCACCCTTTCTAGAGATTAGTGTCAAGGTGCTAGTTTTTTATACTATTCCCCCCAGAAAGATTACAGAACTTAATGGTTGCTATTATACAGTGGCTCAACCATAGCTATGTCTTGAAACAGGTTCTGGCTAACTTAGCTCTAAATTGATATTACCTTCTTCACAGTATGCTCGAGGATGCAATCATTTAAGGTACTGAGAATGGTTTTCCTAACCCACAGCATTGACCAGGCATGTGAAGTAGTCCATTTTATTAGCACATTGATTTTATTTAACTCAGACTTACTGCCTCCTTACTTTTACAAGACCATAGACATAGGCGCTATAGAAAATGTAAAGCAATAAACACACGCTATCAGCAGTGTGCAGATAACCCACACGATAACTTCTTCAACCCTTCAGCTGCCATAATAGCGCTCCAGGTTGCAGTACCAGTAAAAATCTGCCTATAAAGGTATGCCTTGCATTATGACCCAAGGTTGCCTAACCCGAGTTCTGGTGGGTCATGAGTAGGAGTAAATTTCATGGTCATACATATTTTAGTAAGGTCCCGTGGGATTTCTACCCAAGCAAGAAACACTTGGCATATCCATAGAGCTCTGAGTGCATAAATATATTGCTAGATACAATATAAAACTTTAAGACATGGCTATGTTAGAATCTGCCTCATATATTGTATCTAGCAATATATTTATGCACTCAGAGCTCTATGGATATGCCAAATGTTTCTTGCTTGGGTAGAATACCTGCCTCCATCAGAAGCTGTTTGTAAATCTTAATTAATGCCTGTGAATCATTTCAGAATCCTCAAATGAAAGGCTCTTGTAAAGGTAAAAATCTTTTTAATTGCAACACTGGCTTTTGAATTGTGGCAGAACTTAATTTTCTTTCTTCTAAATCATTTTCAGATATTTCAGTTCCAGCTAACTTTTCCACTGAACCAAGCAACTGACAAGCTTTCTGCCAATGGTGAGTATAGGGTTGCATTAGCTTTACTTGTGTTACATTCTTTCTGCTCTTGAGTGTGCTTCACCAAAGGCATGAAGTCTAATGGAACATTGTCTAATGGTGAGATAAACATAGTGGAAATGAAATAATAATAAAGATACTTATCTCCTATATCTCACCTTTCATCAGCAGATCATAAAGGTTCCTACCCTGATGAGCTTACAAAAAACCAGACTTCACAGCAAAAGGGGTGAAGAATAGTGGTGAAAGGCATGGGAGGATGAAGATCACAACAATGAAAGATCATGTAAAAAGTTTGATGTTAGTCTCATCAGCACCCAGATTTTTAAAAAAATCATTATTTGTTAAAAACCCTTACACTGTCTCACTCTGTGACCTAGCTGAAGTCCCTTAAGTATTTTATGGCTCACATTTTGAAATCCTTGGATGAAAAGTATTCACGTTATAACAAGAGCAGTAGTGCTTTGTATATATACCAAACTTTTTTTAAATTCTGGCATTTCAGCCTGTCACATAACTGACTGAATTTTTAAGGGTGCATTTCACAGAACAAAACCAAAAAAGAGCATAGAAAATAAACATTCCAAATGGTGAAACCCCAGTTGCTGGGTTTTTTTGTTGTGATTGCAGTTTGAATTTTTTCAATTTGAATTAAGCTTCACTATTCAATAGGAAAATAAAGACACAAAAAACTTTGATCAGTACCATCCTCATTAAACAAAAAGGTTTGGAAGTTGCTGCCCTAATGCTGTTGAGGTAGATTTCTAGTAACTCTTCAGCCTTTCCTGGTAACACCCAGAGAATTATTCTTTTTGTTTGTGATCCACACAAAAACTAAAATGAATTGTCTATTTATTATTTATTTTCTGCCAACTGCTGAAATTATAGATGAGCCATTTCTTTAGGTGTCAAATTTTTCTTATTACAGTGTATTGTAGAATTCAGTTCTTGGTACAAAGCCTAGGCAGCACTAGCTGCTTCTTACTACTGTATCTCTTTGCTAGAGCTGTTGATTGGTCTCCTGGGGTGAAGGCAACAGGAAGTAGTGAAGGCTGTGTGGTCTGGCAGGTAGAGCACAGGTTCTTTCGTTGAGTTCTCAACTTTGCTACTGACTTATTGCATGGTGTTAGGCAAGTCTCCTAGGCTATGTCTACACTGGCAATTTAAGTCAACATAAGGAGGCTTAAGTCGACTTAAATTAAGCCACGTCCACACTAGGCTTTCATTAAGTCGACTTAAGAAATTCATTAAGTCGACTTAATGAAAGCTTAAGTCGACCTAACCCTTCCTTAGGTCGACCTAAGTCCAGTGTGGACGCATAAGTACACTTTGTTAAGTCGACCTAAGGGCAGTTAGGTCGATTTAACAAAGTGGACTAAGTCGACTTAAAGTGTTGCCACTTTTAAGTTGACTTTAATAAGGTCGATTTTAAGTCAACTTAAAGTCGACCTTATTAAAGTTGACTTAACAAAAGTCGACTTACTTTTCTAGTGTAGACATAGCCCCAGAGCTAGAACCACACAGGGACTTTGGAGCTGCAGTGCTTAGCATTGCAATACTTATCTCCATGGAATTCTCAGCCCTTAGTTGGACGCATGGGAACTAAGTTTAGACACCTATGACAGAATTAAATGACTAAGCAAAGGACTCACACAAGCCAGCACACTGTGGGAGCCACTCCTGGAGTTAAGTCTGACACAATTGTGCCAGCAAAAAGCTTTTAAATGTCACCCAGGCCTGAGACTCGCAAGAATCAAATAGCTGCCAGATGGTAAGGCTTGGAGTTGATATATATATTATTTTAGATGCAGAAAATTGATCCAAAAATCCATCCACACCTGACAAACAGAAAGGATTTTACTGAATGCCAAGTGTCGCCTTCAAAGCCAAGTAAATAATTTTTAATCATTTGTTCAACAATTTTGGCCATTTTTTTCTCTGTGCAATTTGTCCATGAACAGAGTGCAAATTCCTTCAACAAATAGTTTTTGCCCTGCATATTGTTTCCATTAAAAATGGGAAATGCCAGATCTGAGAAAACGATTCATAATCCACAATACAACTAATGCTACTAATTTATGCAACTTACATAACTGAAAACTAACTTCACTAACCAAAGCCCCAGTTCTGCAACTGAATCAGCATGGGCAAAATTTTGGAGACTTATTGACGAATGATTGATCCAAAGGTCTCTGTGTAAGAGGATGGCACCAAACGCATAAAACTTACTGCAGAATTAATTGTAAAAACAGCATGTCTCTTGCATTGTATTGTTTGTAATTCATAATTTAAATTGTTATGGTTAGAGACATCAGCTAATCAGGAAGCAGAAAAATATCATGAGGACTTCGTGAATAATCTACACAAACTGCAAATTTTATAGCTGAATCTTCAGTTTGAAGTTTGCTTTTGAGGAGGATGAAAACTAAAATTTCCAAGCATCAGAGCTAGAAAAGCTTGAGCATTTAAATGTTTACAGAAAGTGATCAGAGTCACAAATACAGTTGAAATGAAATTCACTTTCAAGTTTGAATACATATTCATAGCATTTCCCCCCCACTGTGTACTCATTCCTATTTATCTTGGGCCTGATCCTAAGCTATTGAATCAATAAAAAATTTCAGATTTCAATAGGTTTGGATTGGGCCCCTGGTCCTTGACTGTGCCAGAGAAAAGATAAAATTTCATCGTGTCTTATGTAGGTGACCTGGATCACCAACTCCCCCTCCACCTCCCACAGTTTCAGAGCCTATGAGACGAACAATGAAATAATTACGAAATGCTCTCACACAAGGGTATCTGTTAATTCAAAAGCTTGCATGAACCATCTGTCTGCTTTTTCCATCTCCTTTAACATGAACCTATTGAAAAACATCTGAGGAGTCTGCAATAGAAGCAGCATTTATGAACATTAAATGGTCTCCATTTAAAGAGAACATCTGAAATCTCTGTGCTTTTCCTTGTGTAGGATGACTGACAAAAATCCAACCATTCAGGTTGTGTCTAGTAACTTTAGCACCTCAGACAAAAGGAATAACTGCAGCAGGTATGGAGAGCTGTGATTTTTTTTTGGAGGCATAATTCCCAGCAGTGCAGGGTGTGAGGGGAGGGAACCAATAACACCATTATATACATATATTTTTACAAGATGTACACTTTAGGCTTGATCTCTCCACTAATTTTCAACTTTGACACATGATTGTAAGCCTTAGGGGTTCCCCCTTTGTCATAGCAAGGATGGTCTTGTGCTTAAAACACTGGATGGGGGCTCAGGTGATCTTGATTCAGCTCCCAGATCTTCCACAGATTCACTGTGTGACCATAGGTGTACTTTGACAATATATTCATTAATGCTTGTGAGAAGTTCACATACTGTGACTTAGAGGCCATAGAAGTAGATGACAGACCTGTGCTATGCAACAGATGATCATAATTATCCCTGCTGTACCTGAAATCTATGAAGCCACTCAGTATTCTAGTGCAAGATCTGTTTGCAGTTTTCCATGTGGATCTTTTTCCAGTTTTTATAAAAGCCTTTATTCAGGTTGCCAATTTTCCATCTTTTTTTTCCTCTCCTTAACACTGTTGTTTTTGGGGTGTTTGACTGTTCCCTTCTCTATCTCCCTTCTTTACTATTCAGCAGTAAGGAGCCTTTTTGAAATAATAGACTATTGTTATACAACTTTCATTGCAGACTCTAGTAAAGGGACAAATTCTGCAGCTTTTAAAAGTAGATATGGATAACATTTGTTGCATGTAACTTTTTTCTGGTAAAGAATGCACATTCAGGGACATTAAAATATTTCATAAATTTGCTTTGATGTCAACAAATAGTTTTGGTCAGAAAAAGATAAATAAATCCCAAAATAACACACCGTTTCAATATTTTCCAAAGGAAATGTTTTGAAGACATATTGAACTGAAAAACCATTTCAAAATTTTCTTAAGTTTTCTTTAAAAACTGGAAGAACCTTTTTAAAAAGGGTTAGGGATAGAGTAGACTTAGACTTGAAACAATACACAGGTCTCACTCAAAACAATTTTCCCTTACTTCTTAGTTATCTGAAACTTCAAAAAAATTGGTTTTGGATTGACCCAAAATGTGTTTTCCCCCAGAATTGCCAGAGAACTGGAATATCCACCGTTTGCCAGCTCTATAAAAAAGGTTCTGAATTCTAAGGGAACACAACTCTGTGTTTACAAACCTCAGGTGAGCCATTGAATTGAAATTATCCAAACTGAGTACTCTCAGGTGCTTCCACTAGATGGTGCAACATCTTCATAGATCAAAACACAAAAAGGAGACTGCAATGTAGAAGTGAGAGGCGCTTCCATTCTGTGATATACTCTCATCAGTGGCAGTTTCTGTGGAGAAGGTAAGGGCAATGAAACTAAAGTCTACTCTCCTTGACAGAGATGGTCCCTGACATTAAGGGCTGATCACACTGGGGGGGGCAGTGTTGGAAAGTTCTTTTCATTTGCTTTGTTACTAATTTTCCAAAGTGCAGTACAAAAATGTGTATAAGTGAGTCAATCAGTAAAGAGAAGCTCTGTGACCTATACAAAGAATTGCTGTAATATCACGTGCTATGCCTGAAATCCTAAAATAATTTATTACATTGGGAGAACAATAGGATCTTTTAGAAAAGCCGGACAGAAGAGTGTTACTAGGCTGTGCTCCTTATGGATTATTGAATGAATCCAGATAGAAAAGGAAAAGACAGGTAATGGAATTCCAATTCAAACCTACACGAGTCCTAACCCAAAGAAGACGAGAAGAATGGAACTCAATTGCAGGAGGACTCAACTTCTGTCTGCTACTTGTTTTAGCTTCCCTTCTGGAAAGTGTTTTAGTTCAAGCCTCTCCTTTTTGCACCAGTTGTTTGGCTTCAGATGCTAACATCAGTAGCTGTGGCCTAGATCCACGACACTATTTAGGCTCCTAACTTCTACTGCATTCAGTGGATATGGATCTGTATGGCTAAGCACTTGACAATGGGTACAAATCATGAACTAGTCAGGAGAAAAATGTTGGGGCAAATTGTCCCCACAAACAGGGAGGCTCCAGCTGGAAAAGAACAGGTAAGCTACTGGTTCTTGAGACTTTTGGTCCCTCCAGAGAAACCATTGCAGTTCCATATAAATCAGTAGATGCTAACTGAAAGGTTCTAATGTAGTTTAAGGGTAGACCTACACTGCAGTGTAAGCCTAGGGTCAGTAGATTTCAGTTAGTGGAACCTGGGTTTGTTAACCTATGGCTTGAGCATATACATTCATTTGTAACCCCATGTTAGGGGCTGTTGAATCCTGGGTCCTAACCTGAGGCTCCAGCATCTTCTCTGTAGTGTGAGTTCAACCACTCATATTCAAGACTTCCTAGTGTCCTCCCATAGTGTGGCTGCTCTAGCTCTTTGTTCATGGGGCAATGTGAGAAAACTTGTGTGTCCAGAAGACAAAGAAAGTTGGTCCTGGAGATTGTGGATTTCTTTGTGTGGACTCATAATGCATGTCTACACCGCAATTAAACACTCATGAGTGGCCTGTGTCAACTGATTTGGGCTCACAGGGATGAGACTATGGGGCTGTTTAATTTTGGTGCACATTTTTGGGCTTGTACTGGAGCCTGAGTTATGGACCCCAGGGTGGTGTCAAGGTCTGTCCCAGAGCCTGAGGCCTTGTACACACTAGAGTTATTGTGGAATAAGCAGCCCACCATACATACCTGAATGCTCCTTGTTGCGTTATAAGTGCCCTGTTATACCAGGACAATAATACCACCTGTACAAGAGGCATAATGCCTATTGCGGAACAGCTCTTGTGCTATAAAGGGTGCGTGAATGCTGAGGAACTTTTTTCCCTGCAATAAGTGGCTTCTGGAAATGTCCCAGAATTCCAAGCCTGACCACTCTGGTCTTCCGCTTGGACTCTGCTACTCTGATGCAACTACCCCCTCCCTCCTGTGAGTCCCGGGAACTTCTTCCTGTTTTCCTGGGGCAACGTTGAAAAAGGGCACAAGTTGCTAGTAGCTACAGTGAATTATGAAAAGGGATTACTCACAGTGCTCCTCTCCTTCTATCCAGGGTTCCTAGCGCAGGAAGCTGATGAGTAGCATGGTGGGATAGGTGTCCACAATTCAATGCTCTTTCTTGTAGAAGTGCAAAGAACAGTGTGGACACTCCTTTGTGTTATAAGGAGCGCAGTGTGAACGCACAATTGCATTATAAATACAACACTTTTATTATAGTGCAAAGACTTGTTGCAGAACAATTTTCTAGGGTAAACATGGCCTGTTACAGCTGAAGTCCTATAGCCCGAGCCCTGCCAAGTCTGAGTCAGTTGACCCAGACAAGCTGCAAGTATTTGACTGCTGAATAGACACCCCCTTTCTGGTCTGCAGAGCAGGAAGCTGCTGCTTACTGTAAGTCTGGGACCAGTTCTGCTACAGTTCTTAGCAGAGGGCAGCATGTGGACGCAACATGTTCTTTCATTTTCACATAGTCACAAATAATTTTTTTCTCTCAACTGAAAAGTTTCCATGAGACAAACAAAGGTTTCAAGGCCTCATTGAAACCTAGGGGCCACATCCTCACATATCTACCTCAAGACAGCTCTTTTGTGCCATTCCTTTCAAGTGCAAAAGGCACTTGAAAGTTGCTTAACTGACTTCCTGGAATTCTCTCAACAGAGAAAACCCTGGGTGAAATAGGGCTAGTGGAGCAGGCTCTAACCTCATGTCATCTCACAGCTCCTGCTGTGGAGGATATGTTGGTGTCAAGGCAAGAGCACTAGGAACTCAGGTAATCCACGGTTGCTAGAGCAACTCCTTGGCAGCTGGATGCAAGTTAGAGCAGCCTTGAGGCATACTTTAACGTCAGCCCCACTGCCCCCAAATGAGCACAGTTTGGCAGCCGTATTAAAGATAAACCATGGGAATGTACTTGAATATGGTAGTGGTAAAAAATATAAGTTATTATATAGGCTTGCATCCTTTTGTGGTTACCTGCCATAGCTATCAACAGCCTTGCTACTTACTAAAAGACTCTTGTTTTATGGACCAGAAAGATTAAATGAAAAAGGTTGATCTACAATCTGCAAATTCCAATTTAAAATAGTTTGTAAATCATCCACTCAGCACCTATTAGAATGATGCATTTACTAATCATTCTTAAGTAGTTTGAACTTAAAAGGCCATATCCTCTGTGGGTGTAGATCAGTGCAGTTCCTTTGCCACATGGATTAATCCTATCTTAAATGGATGAGGGTTTACAAACCTTTGCACAGGGGATCTGTTAAATTAATAATGGTAGGAACAATCAAGTAAGCAGAGAAGTTATTTGGATGGAAACAGCTTTTCCAAGTTAATTTTGGTTAAAATATCAATATCCCTCTCCTGAGTTCCCTCTTCAGCCTCCTACCTCTGTTTCAATTGCATTTCTGCTCACGGAGCATGCCCTGTTCAGTGTAATTTATAGTGTGGGTACATGGAACAAGTGGCCTTGCAATCATTTTGTCCAGCTGTGCCCTTGGAGATAACGATGCCGGTATTTTGCATTTTTTTTTCAGGGACTGTTACTAATGATTTTGAATGTATAGAATTTAGCACAATGCTTAGTGATCCAAGTATCCCACTTCATTGATGTGATGTTTTTATCCTCCACAAAGGAGGAGATGGAAGGAAGCAGAATTGAAAAGTCTGTAATCAAATTTTTGTGCTTAAAAAGAAACTGTCAAGTAGTTTAAACCTCCAGTTTGACCTACAGTAATACTTCTAATTAGTGTGTGTGCAGGGAAATCTGCAGATATTAAATCTTTATCTCTTGCTTTTTTTTTTTTTTTTTAAAATACACAGCACTTTGATAGCCACATTGCGGATACCAACAAAGCAATTGGCACTAATTGCCTACTTGCTAGGAGTTCTGCAGAGAGGTCCTGGGGTGAAATCCTAGCCACTTTGAAGTCATCTATTGACTTCAGAGGGACAGCCATGATTTCACCCCTGGAGAATGAGCAACTGTGCCACACAAAAGGTGACCCCAACAATGAGGGAAGTTCCAGCAAAGGGGCCCTCAGCACTTCTAGGGAGTGGCACAGCACCTTGCAGGTTCAGGGCTTCCATCTCTAGAGCCGTCAGCTCCCCTTCCTTCAAAAGGCACCACATTCACACTCACAGGATTTGAGCCACTATTATTAAGTGAAAAGAAGAACCTGCAACAGCCACTCTTTCTGACTGACTCTTCAGTATAGCTGAGCTGTTTAATTTTGCACACAGGAGGTCTCAGGGCATGAGGGGAGTGGTACTGGCTTAAACACACTGTGGGCCTATGGAGACAGCATTGGCCTAGTACTGAGTCTTAGGTTCTAGGCCCAGCTGTGCCAATAGCTTGTTGCATGACCAAGAGTAATACACTTTCCCTCCTTAGCCTTTGCTTCTCCCTTCTATCATTTATTTAGACAGTTATCTTAGTGTAGAGACTGTCTCATACTTTAGATCTCTATTACTATTAGTAGTGATCAGTATAACTATATAAATGACTTATTGGTTTGATTTGAATTGTTGCTGTAGGATAGTATGGGAAAGATATGTATTTATGTGACATCAGGGGAGGAAAAAAATCACAATATACAGTAGTGGTGGCTTCCTTTTCCACTTCCAACCTATGAATATTTTACAGTAGTTTGGTTTTGGTTATCTGCATTCCCAGTAAAGTAAACCTGTTCTTAGAGTTCTGCTCCTGCTCAACCATGGGACTAAAGCAGGGGTAGGCAACCCATGGCATGCATACCAAGGGTGCTCTAATAGAGCATGAGGTAGCAGGCTTGACTGAAACCCCCTGTAATTGAAGAATAAAGTGACCAGAGATTGAGGCTTTGGATTAAAGGGTCAAAGTACTGTGTGAAATGCAGCATCTCACCACACTTCAGCTGCAATTACTCAATAGCATGGGTGATTTATAGGGCAGATTCTGATCACATTTACATGGTTTTTAGACCAGGCTAACTACTTGTGAGCTATTCCAGATTTATAGCTGTGTCAGTGAAGTCAGAATCTGTCACTATGTATATATTTTCACGGGGTCTAATGATTAATTGCTCACAGTCTGAAAAGTTTCTTAAATCCCCAAAATGGAGTGTTACTCCTTCCTTGTTTCCCTGATAATTGGGTTGCTTGGAAACCTGTTATGGTTCACTTGCAAAAAACTACAAAAACCTCAAATTAAATCAAATTCTAATCTCTCAGTTTCAGTCTTCATACACTCTCTCATCAAATACACCAAATTCCTGAAATCCTTCTTTCCTTCCCCCCACCTCCCCAGTCTTGACATACATTAGGAGCAATCTTAATTTAGTACAAAAGCATAGTCCCTTAGCTGCTTTTCAGAATGTTTCCTTACTCAACATGCTTACCAGAGATATTTTACAAGCCATATATCAATCATAATATAGTTGATTTACAAGCTTTTAGCCTTCTCCAGGCCTTTGTTAATTTGTCATATCTCTTGCATCAAAGCTATTTTTCATTACCTCCCCTTTATAAACTCTTAATCTTTCCTTTTTTTTTTTTTAATGCTAAAAGAAATTGCTCCCTCAGTTCCTGCATTTCTCCCATGATCCAACTGCAGCCAAATTATTATTGGACAAACAAATGTTATATTGAAGTACACTGATTTATAAGCATATCAATTCATTAAAAACCACAAAGTTACATTACTAATATGGGGGCTCAGCAACAGCAAATACCTCTAAAATGACATACTATTACACAAATTTCATTTCACAGTTCAGCATCCTAAGGTGAAACCTGATGGCTTGTATGCTTGGAACCAGTGTGGTATTTCTCTGTTTAAACCATGATCTCTGTGTCCATTCTCCAGTTCTGATGGATATTGAAGATCTTATAGCACTCTCTGAAAATAATCAGGGTTGTGATGTAATCTGCTCAGCACAGCAGTGCCTCCTACTGGCCATCAGAGGGATTAGCTTTGCCACCTCATCATCATCTCTGCCTGAAGAGCTGCCTCAATACAAGTACTACAGCTTCCTTTTTGTGACTCAACCCTCCAGCCAAGTCACCATCCATAGTTCCCCCTTCCAGGTATCACAGGTCAATAATCAATAATCTTCCCCAATAGCAAATTGGATGGACTACGGCACACCCACTATCCAAGGTCCTGACCCAAAGACCCTAAGCTTCCTTCACTTCCATCAGTGCTGCTTCAATTTCCTGAGCCATTTCCCCACAGACTCATCACCTTCTTTACCCTCTTCCCAGGGATTTCCACCAACAAGTCCAAGAAGCCAGCTAAGCTCCCACTTACTCCCCCACTAGTCCCAACTAACACCTGCTTTCTGCTGCCTGCTAGGAACACAGTCCTGACTGCTTAGGCTCTCCACAGCAACTAACCCTAGTCTGCCCTACTGCTGCTTTTGTTCTAGCCCACTGGGCCCTGACTGGCTGCTTCCCACACAGCCTGTCTAAGTTGTTAAGAGGATTCACCTCCCTTGCTCCTTTCCGGGATGGGGAGTGGCAGGCCCTCAAGGCCTCCATTAACCCTTTCCATGTCAGTGTGTGGTGAACATCACAAGGGGACCTTTTGTAACTGGACCAACAGTTGCTCCCTCAGTAAAGCAGATCCTAATACCTGAAGAGGTACCCCAACTCCTGTTGAGTGGCTACCTTTGGCTACACATTTGCTTCACCACCAGGATCTTACTCATTGGTTCAATTTCAGAGAAGTATTAGTAAATCCAAAGGCATAGAAGTGTGACCCACACTAGAAGAGAGTGGATCTTTGTCCCCCTCGATACCCTGGTTTACATAAATGGAAGTGTCAGCTACGACACCCAGCTAGGGGACATATGGATTGCTCACAATGGGGAATTGCATCAGATAGAGCCATTAATGTAGCTGCACCATGGAGAAGAGCAAAGCCACTATGTACACCAGTGGAGCTAAGGATACCCCATCCCCCCCAAAACAGCTGGACTAACACCCATACCTATGTTTAATTTACACCTATGCTTTTCTCATCACCTCTGCTTTCATCACACCAAGTCAAATCCATACCTGTTCTTCCTGTTTGTGCTGCTGAGAAGCACCAAAGCTGGCAACTGGCTGCTTGGAGATTCTCCTGGTGCAGGGAAATCCACAGGTAGTAGAGGGTCTGCGCAGCCAAATCTGCTGTACCTTCTTTCTCCCCTTTCCACAAGGACATGCTGGAGATGGGGGGATGCTTGGACTTCTGATATATTCCAGTGTTTCCTTACTGCTAGAATAGTTTCTTTCAGAGCCTAGTTTCCAGAAGTTATGGTTGAGCACAGGCAAACCAAGGAAAAGCCTAGATAAAGAGATGAATAAGTGGCAGATTTTCAAAGATATTAAGGTTCCTAAAGGTGCAGATAGGTGACTAGTGGGATTTACAAAAAGTACTTTAACCACCCATTAATTTCAATAGGAGATGGGCACCTAAATATTTTTCATGATTTTGGTGTCTGGGCCTTAGTTTCCTTTTTCACTGGTGGTGTAGAAGAATAGAGAAGATTAAAAAACCCTGTCCTGCTGTAAGCCCTAGCTCTGAGGGCTGGAGCAGGTTCCCTGGCTAATTAAGGCTGAGGCAACCCTGAGTAGCCAAGAGGAAGCAGCTGGGACCTGACCCAGCAGTGTGTATATAAAGACCTGGACTGGAAACTACAGAAGAGGTACAGCTTAGGCATTTGAAGTATGTGTATAGTAGTCAGGGGAAGGCTAAAAATTAGAAAGTAGCTTGAAAGAAAATAATCATTAAATGGTAGTATTCATGATTCAAAGGAATGGTAGGAGAGAGACCACCAAAATAAAGACAGTGGATTTCAAGAAGGCAGACTTTAGCACACTCAGGGAACTGGTAGGTAGGATTCTATGGGAAGCAAGTCTAAGAAGGAAAAGCAGCTGAAGACAGTTAACAGTTTCAAAGAAACTTTATTAAGGGCACAAGAGCAAACTATTCCACTCCTTAAGAAAGATAGGAAGTAGAGCAAGAGACTACTCTGGCTTAACCAGATTTTCAATAATCTAAAAATTAAAAAAAAAAAAAAAAAATTCTACAAAAAGTGGAAACTGGATCAAAATAACAAAAGTTGATTATAAACAACACAACTATGCAGGGGAAAAATTAGAAAGGCCAAGGCATAAGATGAGATCAAACTAAATGAAGGCATAAAGGGTAACAAAAATAATTCTTCAAATACACTAGAAATGAGACAGACCAAGGACAGCTTACCCAACAAAGAGGGAAAAACAATAAAGTATGGCAAAGGCAGAGGAACTAAATGACCTTTGTTTTGGTTTTCACTAAGAAAGTTGGTGGTGATTGGACACTTAACGTAATGAATGGCAGTAAAAATGGGATAGGACCAGAAGCTAAAATAAGGAAAGAACAATTGAAAAATTACTTTGACAAGTTAGATTTCTTCAAGTCACCAGGGCCTGATGATATGCACCCTAGAATACTTAAGGAGCTGATTCAGGAGATATCTGACCCATTAGCTATCATCTTTGAAAAGTCATGGAAGACAGAAGAGATCCCAGAGGGCTAGAAAAGGTCAACTATAGTGCCCATCTATAAAAAGGAAAATAAGGACAACTCAGAGAATTACAGACCCATCAGCTTATCTTCTGTACCAGAAAAGATAATGGAACAAATAATTAAGGACATAATTTACTTGGATTTCAACAAGGCATTTGATAGAGTTCTACATAGGGAATTATTAGTAAAGTTACAAAAGATGGGGATTAATATAATATAGTAAAGTAGATAAGGAGCTGGTTAAAGGGGAGGCTACAGTGGGTCATACTGAAGGGTGAACTGTCAAGCTGGAGGGAGGTTAATAGTTGAGTTCCTCAAGGATTGGTCTTGGGACTGATCTTATTTAACCTTTTTATTACTGATCTTGGCACAAAAAGTGGGAATGTGCTAATTAAGTTTGTGGATGACACCAAGTTGGTAGGTGTTGCCAATGCAGAGAAGAATTGGGGTATCATACAGAAAGATCTGGATGACCTTGTAAACTAGGGTATTAGGAATAGGATGAAATTTAATAATGGGAAGTGCAAGGTCATGCATTTAGGGACAAATAAGTTTTTTTCCTATAAGTTGGGGATGCATCAGTTGGAAGGGACAGAGGATCACAGGATGATTATGAGCTGCCAATGTGATGTGGCCGTGTAAAAAGCTAATGCGGTCCTACGATGCATGAGAAGAGGTATTTTGAATAGAGAAAGGGAGGTGTTAGTGCCATTATACAAGGCGCTGGTGAGACCTCATCTAGAATGTTACATGCAGTTCTGGTCCCCCATGTTTAAAAAAGATTAATTCATACTTGAACAGGTGCAGAGAAGGGCTACAAGGACGATCCACCATTCTGAGATGTATTAACAACAGGAGTATTGTAAGTAAGACATGATACGTAATTCTTCTGCTTTACTCCATGCTGATTAGGCCTCAAATGGAGTATTGTGTTCCGTTCTGGGCGCCTCATTTCAGGAAAGATGTGGACAAATTAGAGAAAGTCCAGAGAAGAGCAACAAAAATGCTTAACGGTCTGGAACACTTGATTTTACGAGGGAGGATTGAAAGAGCTGGGCTTGTTTAGTCTGGAAAAGAGGAGACTGAGGGGGGACATAACAGTTTTCAAGTACCTAAAAGGTTGTTACAAGGAGCAGGGAGAAAGATTATTCTCCTTAACCGGTGATGATAGAACAAGAAGCAATGGGCTTAAATTACACCAACAGAGGTTTAAGTTGGACATGAGAAAATTCATAACTGACAGGGTTTATCTGTCAGGGTGATTAACCACTGGAATAAGTTGTCTAGGGAGGTTGTGGAGTTTCCATTATTGGAAATTTTTAAGAGCGGATTAGACAAACACCTGTCAGGGATGGTTAGGTGGTACGTGGTCCTGCCATGAGTGCAGGGGACTAGACTTGATGGTTTCTTATGGTCCCTTCCAGTTCTATGTTTCTATAACCCCAAGCCTCCAAGGGCCCTGAATAAGCCCTGAGACTGAAGGGAGCTAGAGTTGGGCTATATTAAAGCTGCTGGGAAAAAGGGCTTGCTGTTTGACACTGTAAATAAAGAGCATTGGTGACAGCAGAGATGTGTGGTGAATCTTCTGTGAAGTCCTGGACATGGGAGGGAGAGGGGCCAAGAAGGGGTGGGCAGCCTATTACAACAGTGTTAGTGAGCATAAATGCATTAAACAGTTGTGATAGTTTTTAGATCCTATGCTAGTGGATGCCATATAAGTGCCTATGCCGATACTCATATGGATGAGTGCTCTCCAAACCATTTCCTCTAGAACTCTGGGTTTCCCTTGGAGGTCTCCTGTGAAAATGCTTTGAGACCTGGCCCAGTTGAGAGCTCAGAAGATTTTGGCACAGAGAATTTTTCAATTTATGAAGTTAAGGCAGCTGGTGGGTTTTGGTTTTTTTTAAACAGAAAACCTAAAAATTAACCCTGGAGAGCATTTTCTAGCACAATTTCCTTGCCAGTGCTAGCTCTCAAGTAGATCATTGGGAGGGCATCCTTTCAACATACAAATAGTCAATGTATGGAAATTTGAGAAAAAAATATCAAACTTTGTTTGTGCTACAGATCAGAGGATGCAGTGTAACCCAGTGGATAGCACAGTGGACTGGGATTCAGAAGACTTGGGTTTTATTCCAGACCCTACCAGTGGTTGCTGGGTGACCAGGGGCAAGTTACTGCTCTTCCCTATGCCTCATTTTCCTCCTCTGTAAAACCGGGATAATAAAACTGACCTTTGTAAAGCACTTTGAAGTCTATAGAGGGGAAAGTGCTATATAAGAGCAACTAGTTGTTTTAGTGAAATTCACATGCATTTAAGAAACAGATTGGCCATGGAGTTTTTTGCCTCTAGGTAAATTCCCTCAATCTATCCTATGTTAGTAGCTAATAATATTAGAATATTCTCCTCTGGTGGCTGGTTGATAGATTCAGTACAGTCTCTACACCACAGTATCCACCAATGTAAGTGCCTCTATTTGGTAAACACAACAGAGAGGCCAAGCACTGAATAGGCATGGAGACTGATTGATAACTGCTATTGGCTGACTTGCAAAATCAAGCACGTAATTCAAGGATGACACACAGGAGTGCCTGTAGGAGCTGGCTATGTATGCCCTGGACCAGGGCGCATGGCATGCATCAGGGTTTCAAAAGGTTATCACATGCCCTGTCTCATGGCAGTGATCAGTATCCACTGATCCCAGTGCTTTCTGTCACAAGGGCTGAGGCATCTTAGAGGAAAAGTTAAATTGTTACTACCTATGATAAACATAGGCCACCAGTCTCCAGGGCTGTCAATACTGTACCTTCACCACCACAAGCCAAGACTAAAACAGTAGCTTTCTTCTATAGATATGGTTTCCCTTGGTCCCAAGAGAACAAAATGAAGTCACAAAGAGTTTACTTCCTTTTCTGGATGCTCTAATCAAAGATTTTGGCAAAATGCCTGCTTTCCATGAAGCTATAATGGCCCATGCTCCCTACAGATTCCAGCCTTAGTTTTTGACTAAGGCCTTATCTACACTAGCATTTAAAACAACACATAAGTTTGGCCAGCATAAGCACTAGTGTAGATAGTGCTGTGTTGGCAGGGGAGTATCTCACTTCGTGGCTTTATTGTGCTGGTGGGAGAGCTCTCACCTGTCAACGTAACTCGGCTACACAGTGGCTTACAGCAGCACAGCTATACCTGTACGGCTGTGCCACTGTAAGCTTTAAGCATAGACTAGCTCTCAGCCTAAGACAAAGACCCACAGGTAAGTCACTCGCTGATGAGGCTCGGCCCTACCTAGCTTGTGAGATCAGATGAACTCACATTGCTATGAGGGTGGCAGGGGTGCCCGGTATGACATGACTCAGAGAGCAGGACTCATTCCAAAGCTCAACATAGGCACTGCAACAGCCTTAGTCTTCAAGAATAAATGGCATTGATGAGAATTTATTGATGAGCACTGAAGGCCCTTTCCTTTTAATCTTATGCTCACTAATATTTTGTATTCTGGTCTTTTTATAGGTGTATAAAACAATATACAGAATATAAATAGTATCAACTGCCACCTCAGGCTGCATTTCTATTGTGCACAGTTCTTTTGTACTAATCACTTTTCATGCACAATAATGCACAGATGAATTATCTTTAATAAGAAGGCTTCAATTGCTGAATTAACCTCTGGGTGACCTTACAAACTGCTCTTCCAATTCTAAAGCCATTTCACTGAAAGCTGTTTGAGTAGACTCCAGATGGTATCATGCAGTGGTTTCTGTGAAATAAGTTAGTGGTTCAGTTAAATTCCTAGATGGAATGTGTCCATATCTGCAAAGCCACCACCATCATAATACAGCTTACTTCCATGGATCACAGCATGATTCACAAGCATTCATAAATTACACTCTATCACCATCCTTCCAACCCAGTAGGTGGGTGTGATTATTTCCATTCTACAGGTGAGAACATTGAGGCTCAGCACGATTAAGTGGATTCTCGAAGGCCACACAGCACATCAACAGCACAGGATGAAGTAGCTTGCAGATATAATTATGAATCCTATGCTTTAACTGGTAGAACAGTCCTGAAAGGATTCTTCCAGCCAGCATTAGTTAGAGCTGCACTGTGATTGCTTCAACTTTCATCAGAAGCCAGTATGGCCTCTCTTAGATCCAGAGAAAGCAGAAGAGAGGCATAGGTATGGTGTGTCTGAATTGGCAATGTCCAGAATGCAGCCCTAGGAGTTTAATCAACTCTCACTCATTTGCCAAGGCTATTAACAGCAGCCAAAGCTCATCTGGGTGGGTGAGACTAACCTACCTTCTCATTCACTGCAGAGGGGCATGCAGTAGAGAAAACTTGCTCTGCCACTGCCTTTCCTGGATAACAGACTATCAATCTGACATGTTTCCCAATGGAGCTCTTCAACACAAGGCTCCAGGTCCTCTGCCTCTTCTCCATTATCACATGTGCCCCAGGTCTGTTTGGTAGGCTCATTTTTACAATGTTTCAGCTGATTGAGGTGCATGAGTGATTTTTAATTAAATACGAGTTGTTTGTTTTCTCCAAATGTAGTACCTTAATTAAAAGACAAACAGTTTAGAACCTCATCAAGCATCATGGCAAGAAACAGCAGTAAAATGCCGACATCCAGAAAACAAATTAGAAACATTTATCAGCAAATGAAGCAGTATATGCAAATAGGGTTCCAGCAGGCAAACACAGAGGGTGCAGCGAGGGGACAGGAGACCAGTCCACATTTAAATCACTAAGTATAAAGTGTGAGGAATTGCTCTCAGATGATGGTTGTAGGGAAAAGAAGTCTATGAAGACATGTTGTCTGATGCCATTCATTTGTCTTCCAAATCCACCTTCATGGAATTTGCGACAGATCAGCTTGGTTGGATGGGGAAAGATGGCTTTCAGCTTTCCTTTTGGGGAGAAATAAATTGTAGCTAGATAATATTACTATTACTGTGATTATTTATCGTTTCTATATAAAGAGAAACAAGCAATTCAGTGGGGCTGGTCTAGAGAGATGTGGTGTTACCTGATGACTCCTTGATGATGTACATGAAATAGCGGCCTGATCCAACTTTTGTCCCGTCTAGGTCTGATGGTCTCAGTCCAGTTTCCCATAGGTATCTTGTACTCCTTGCAAAAATGATTGCACTAATTTACAGCTTCAGGGAGTACAGGGCCACTTTTCACTCCTAGACATGATTTCTTCTGGTCAGAATGAGGGCACATCACTGGGCAGCATGGAGACGGTTTGAAAAGCAACTATCCACTTGTTCCTATTCAGTGCCTGAGAGTATCAAACTGGCACCTGCCATAAGCAGCTGAATGTAAACCAGAGATAAAGGAGCCTGAATTCTTCTTTCCCGAAGTCAAAGAGTTCTTACCCCATCTTTCCAGTGGTGAACCATTTCAGATGACTCTGAAAAAGAACATTAAGAAGGACTGTCAATGAAGCCAATCCATCACTGCTCAAGCTAAGCAGTGGCAAACTAGGCCCTACCAATCTGTTATTTTTCTGGTAGGATGGGAAGAAGACCAAGGAATAAAGGTGTAGGGGGAAAACACATAGACATTATGCATGGTATTACAGCCTAACATCTGATTGCATAGGGAGGACTAACAAGTCTAAACTCCATGGGAAATGAGTCGGATAGCATTGCATTCTGATGAGGCGCATTTGTTTCCTCAGGCTATGGGAGATTATCATACTCCTGAACCCATTTTCTTAATCTTTTCTGAGAATGGGGTTTGGGGTGAGAAGGGAGGGTCATTTAAATTGATAGACTGCTAGTACTATAACTATATAGAGCCTAATAATTGTCCTGTTATGTTAATTATCACTCTGCAACGAATATAACTGCAGTGACACATATTAAAGAAGGCAAGAAAATCAAAGCCTGTTAATGAAAAAACCAACCAACAATGCTTGTGGCTGCTGCGCTGTGTGAAAGACCACCTTGGCTTGCAGCAAGAGTGTCAATTGCAGCAAAGGCAGTGGACTTTCACATTGGCTTATGTTCTAATCCTGGAATCAATGGCAGCCTGCAACTCTGGAACTGAATTCATCATTCATGCAAAGCCAACGGCATTCCCAGAAGCAATTGCAGAGAGCAAGAGATGCATCAGATTAATTTAAAATATCAAGATACTCTTACATTTGTACCTCTGGGCTTTGATCAAGGGGGTGCTGCCTTTTGTGCACAGTCCCTGGTCCTTATTCCCTCCACATTCAGCAGTTCTTCCGTGCTCCTTTAAGAATCTATACTTCCAGTTTATTTCTCTCCTCCCTCTTCAGGAGTTAGGAGCAGAGGTGGGCTAATACATCAGTGCTTCTAAAAAACCACACCTTAAATAATTGACTATAAGGTGCTCATTGTGTGGCCAGAGTAGGGTACAACATTGAGGGCCCACTGATGTTCACTGCTTGCCCTGACTGTTGTACTACAGGATCCAAGACTGCAAGAAAAAAAAGGAAAAACAATTTCCAAGTTTGCATCTTTAAGAAGTTAACTAGTTCCAGAGGGGTAGCCGTTTTAGTCTAGTTCAACAATACAAACAAGGAGTCCTGTGGCACTTTTAAAGACTAACAAATTTGTTTATTGCATGAGCTTTCATGGGAAAAATACCACTTTGTCAGATGCTTGACAAAGGAAAACTTACAGTATGGGAGGGAAAAATAAAAGCAATGAAATGTAAATCACAAGATCAAGTCAGACTATTTCAGCAAATCAAACAAGTTGTTCTGATTCAAACAGTGTAGAACAACAGATAAGAAGGTGGAGAGGTTGAGAGAGGGGAAAATCACTTTTTGTAATGAGAAAGCCTGCCCATATCTCTATTCAAACCCAAGATGATAGTGTCAAATTTGCATATGAATTCTAACTCTGCAGTTTCTCTTTGAAGTTTGATTTGAATTTCATCTGTTTAAGTACTGTAACAGATATGTCTTTCACAGAGTGAGTAGGGAGATTGAAGTATTCTCTTATTGGTTTTTGAATGTTGCCATTTCTAATATCAGATTTGTGTCAATTTATTGTTTTGTGTGGACAGTCCAGTTTGTCCAGTGCATAAGGCAGAGGGACATTGTTGGCATATGATGTCATACATCATATTAGTGGATGAGCAGGTGAATGAGCCCTTGATGGAGTAGCTGGTTTGATTAGGTCCTATGATGGTGTCATTTGTGGAGATATGTGGGCAGAGTTCGAACCGGGGTTTGTTGCAGGGACATGTGTCTGCCTTAGTGTTTCTGTTGTACGGTCTTTAGTTGCTGGTGAATATCTGCTTAAGGTTGGGGGGGTTGTCTAACTAATATGTGCTGCCTGTTTGCATCTACATCAGGGGTCGGCAAACTTTGCCGGCCCCCATGCAAACCCCGCCTACCGCACCCTCAGCAGGTGCCAGGGGCGGGACCAAACGAGAGCGGGGCCAGGCCTTGGGTGCCCTGCCGGCCGGGGCCAGCACCCGCCAGTGGGCGGTCTCCAGTTCTTGGTCCCAGGGCCGGTTCCCATCGGCAGCAGCGGTGAGGGGCTGATGGCCCCTGCTGGCCCCTCTCCCTGCTGGAGGGGAGCGGAGTAGGTTGGGTCCGCTAGCCCAGACCCACGCCGCTGCTGGTAGGACAAAGCCGGCCCCAGCCGTGGCTGGCAAGAGGGCGGGTCAGCTCGGCCCGCGGGCGGCCTCCGGTTCCCAACCCCAGCTCCTGCCGGCAGCAACAGCTCCGGGCGGGGCCAAGCCGACCCGCCTTCTTGCCAGCCATGGCTGGCGCTGGCTCTGTCCTGCCAGAAGCGGCACGGCTCTGGGCGGGCCAACGTGCCCCACCCCACTCCGCTCTGCTCCCCTCCTCTCCCTTCCCCTCCAGCAGCTCTGCCCAGCGTGGTGGGGGGGCCAGTAGGGGCCATCAGCCGCGTGCTGTGGCTCCTTGCCGCGCTCCAGGCCGCGCTGGGGGTGGGGCCAGCGGGGGAGCCTGAGCGGCACCGCTGGCACACATGCCCGGAGTTGCTGACCCCTGATCTACATAAAAAAGTATTTACCTCACTCATCAGAAAAGAATCCCATAGATTTAATATATTTTTTTGCACTACACAAAAACATAATTAGAGCACAACAACTGTGAATTTAAAATATCACAATATGAGGATTATCATCCTGGCTCAATCATCATTGGTCCAAGCAATCTAGTATCCTGTCTCTATCGGTGGTATGCCTGCCACTTCAAAGGAAGATAATATCCTAACCCATAATGCTCTTGTAAAAATGCTGTACTGCAAGGTGGAAAAGGAAATATTCTCTTGAATCCTACAATATTCATTTTATTTACTCTCTATTTAGCCTGTAAAGCTACATCTGTCATTAATTGGCATGCAATTGTCCACATCCGTACTTAGGGAAGTGCTGGATTTTCTGTCTCCTGATGTCTTCAAATAGACACAATGTCTTTCTAGATTAAAGATCTATGCATTAGCCAAACACAAGTAACTAAACTCACTGAAGGGATAAATCGAAGAAATTCTATGGTTTGTGTTTTTTCAGGAGGTGATCTAATGGCCGCTTTTAGGCTTAAAAAATTATTAATTTATTAATCATTTTCAGTACAAGATATGTGAGGTGCATACAGCTCTCAGCCATACCAGTGCAACCCTCATAGTGTAGACTGAATAGATTAAAATTGCTAAAATAGCATTTTTTATCCAATACAAATTACTAGAGGACTAGAGGACAGCTTTTGTATTTTTCTTGTTTTTGTTGTTTCCCCCTGGCACAGCATCCCAGAGTGAATTAATGCCATAATTTAATCTTTAATTATATCAAGTTAGAGGCATGCCTATATTTTTATGTGGTACACATTATGATAGCTTCAAAAATATCAGTTATTAACTAGCCACATTATCTGTAGCTATGTGTAGTACAGAAAACTAGATCTGCATGGGAATTTTTCAACATTGTCTTTGGTTGAAACTAAAACTTCTGTTGGATAGTGTCAATATCAATTTCTTGATTTGAAATTTTTTTTCAGGAATTTTTCAAAATTTTCAGTCTGACTTTTTTCAAAATGAAAAATACCATTTTTCCATTTTGAAAAAAAAAATTTCTTTAGAAAGTTAAGCTAATTAGAGTTTAAAAGTTTTAAAAATGGTTGAAGTTGAAAGAAACATTTTGAACTTATCAAAATAAAAATGTTTCCATTGTCCCAAACTCTATTTTGATTCATAAAAACATTTGTGATTTTGACTTTTCATATTGATTCAAGATAGGAAAATTTTTGAAACCTTGAAAATTTTCATGGGCCAGGAAAAATAACAAATTTTCTCTTAGCCCTTCAGAAAACATAGGCATGTATGCGCACATATATTTATAGTTGATATTTATTATGTATATATCAAGGTAAAACCATTTTACAAGACCTATGATTTATTAACACCATCTTTCTGACCTACCAGTACTGGATGTCTGAAATTAGACCGTTCATTAGTGTAAGAAGCAAAAATAAAGTTTCTTAGCTTTATATAGATCAAAAAGAGGACACATCTAATGAGGGCCAGAGGCTGTCACACAGAGCAGGGCCAGGTTCTTTGAAGGTCTCTCATTCAGACACATCCTTAGGCTACTACTGACTGGCTGTTTGAAATGATGTGTGCCCCCAGGGACTATTTACAATTAGTGCACCTTCATTTTTGTGGAGTTCATTCATTATCATGCATTCTGAGCCTGGCCAATCACTTGGTAAGAGGTCCCTGAAGATCCTGCCCTTGTTAGACAAACACACATTTCTCCACCTGCTGTGCAATGTATTTGCTGCCATTAGACACGCTTTGAGGCTCTCCCACCCCTCTATAGAGACTCCATTGTGACAGAAGATTAGTAGCAAGCATAGGGAACCTTGACTATGTGGGGTAAAACCTCACCAACTGAGGGGGCTTATAATGAGCAAAGTGACAGTTGACAGCATCACATCTCTGTGTCCCTTATTCCTACATTAGCTGGTACCATCAGCACTAGTGCTGAGGACCTTACGTTTTGTAGTGAGACCGTGGGCTTTAGGGTGTGTGTCTCACAGCCCGATGCACAGTGGTGTGTGCTGCTGGGTGAATGTATAGTGTACTCCAGTGTCTGCCAGAGTGTGAACATGAAGCCCAATCTCATGCTACGCTTGTTAACTGCCTCTGTAGTTAGTATATACTGTCAGAGGTGGCCTGTATATTTGCACACACTGAAAGCCCTGCACAGAAGGTAATTAGACATCCCTCACCCAGGTCTTTGATCAGGTAGTGTTTGTTCTTGAATAATGGGATTTTGCAGGCACGAAAGTATGCGTGCAAATCTGAGTTTGTAAATTTAGGTGCTAACCTAAGAACCTACAGGCCAAATTTTCAAAAGTTTTTCTTTCCTCTTCCTACCTTACAGCTGTAGAAAGAAGAGTACAACATCTGGTACTGCCCCATGATAGCAGGCATGGACAGATTAAGGGGTCCCGGGGCCCTGGGCTGCCACTTCTGTGGGCCTCCCCAGCCTGGAGCCCCACCATGGGTCCCAGCCACCTGCAGCCTCAGCCCCCCACTGTGGCCTCCCCTGCCTCGGGTCCCAGCCCCACATCATGGTGGCCTGGGGACATGCTGAGCCTGGGGCCAGAGGCCACGGTCACCTGTGGTACTTGCACCATACCCCTGGGCCGGCTGTTCTGCCTCGGGAGTGGGGCCAGCCAGTGCATGGCTGCTGCTCTCCAGGGCTGGGTCCACCCCTGGAGCACAGCAGACATGCACCACCCACCCTACCACTGGGGGCAGACCATCTGGCCCACGGGTGGGGCTGGAGTGCTGCAGCTTGCTGTGGCCCCTCCCTCCAGCACCTACATCCCAGCGCCACAGGGCCAGGTCAGCAAAGCTAGGGGCTGTTGTCCAGGGCACCCCTTCAGGCCAGGGCAAATGTCATTCTTCTAAAATCAGGAATTTACTGTAAACTCAATGAATTTCATTGTCCTAAACATATTAAGGAGCCTCTAAGAGCCAAGTTGAGCTCTGGGGTAAATAGCCATTGAAATCAAATGGGCTTGCACCTGCTAACATTTGAATTCATTTTGGCCTTAGCATGCATTACTTTTAATTTCAAAATAAAGAACTAGTAGATCTGCTGAATAAACTCACTTATTCTGCATATACCTATGAAACTCTGACTCCAGTGTCCTGTCTCAGCATGCACTGAATGGAATACAAAATACAGGACAGCTTTTTTCATGTGGCTCTAAATTATGCTATAGTCCTGGTGAGAACTAGGAAGTGGCTCATCTCAGGATATAACAAGTAATTAATACTAATTTATCTCCTTTCACTTGAGGATCTCCAAGTGCTTTACACATATTAATAACTCATATATCACAACAGCCCTATGAGCTAAGTATTTGCCCTATTTTACAGATAGGAAAACTGAGTTACAGGGAGATTAAGTGTTTCATGCACTGTCACATGGCAATTCTGGGACTAGAGTTCAGCTCTCTTGGTTCCCAGTTATGACAGTCACTAGAAAACTAGGCCATGTCCTCTAGCCACAGTATATTTTAAATGGCTTTCCTGTTAGCTACTAATCTGTAATTATCCAAAAAAATTAGATTTATGCATTATTATGAAATAAATCAATATAAATCCTACTGAATTAGATTGGCACAATAAGTGTGTCTTTTTAATTTTTTTTTAAGCATATCATATATATGCTCCATGTCTGGAGGGATGATACATATTGGATCTCTTCAGGAAGGCATACAGTTTAGGGCAGATGTTTAGACAGCTGTACTCAAAATTGCAGTAATTGTAAGTGCAAATGACCGGCTGGACTGGCTTGAGATGAATAATTGATCATTTATCTGTGCAAATGAGATGCACAATTGAATATACCATTTTTGTGCCAGCTCCAGATTTTTGTTTTTTTGTTTTTTGTTTTTTTTTAAAATGACCCTTGAAATTTGTAACAAAATAATTTTATTGTAAATTGGGAGAAAGTTACAAAGGTAACCTATGTGATGTTAAGCATGTAATAGTGATTTGTTAATTCGATGTTAGGATGAGTACAGAGTCTTCAGCTGAGCAGGTGAGTAACTTGGAAACAAGTAGATAGATCACCCTAAGCAATGCAGGCAAAGATTCCTCATTTAGTGGACTATAGGATTCAGCCATTCTGGTGACTGTGGCTTAAAATGTATTTGTGCTTCTTCCAGTTCCCTTGCTACTGATAGTGCTTTCAGATCAGCTGCTTAATGCTAAGAATCAATGTTCTCCAGGTGATGTCTGTGACTTCCAGAATAACAACTTCAGTCAAGATTGGGAATGGAAACAAAAGTCAGGTGACAAATAAATAAATGTCTGGACAGAGGCAGGCAGGCTGGGGAAAACTTAATTGCTTATTCACAGGTTCATAACTAGGACAAGTGAATTAAGATCAGGAAAATAGACATCAGACACTCTAGATAGTTATTTTATCTGCATATGGCACACTGGAAGCATCGGGAGTGTTGCCCTATAGGTGGAATAGCAGTTCAATAAATACATTTTCTTGCACTGCATGTGTAAAGTGACTGGCTTTCACTGCCAATGGAGTGGCTTTCCATTCAAATGGTGCTGTTTGAAACTCCAGGATCTGCTCAAATGCAAACCCCAGAGAAGAATTATGACGTCTCTCTTTCGAAAATATTAAGAAAACTGCCTGTCATATTGATGGGGGCAGTGGTTCTGAAAGACTGGGAAGAAATTACTTAAAATAAATAGTCTTGATTGATTGATAATACCTGAACAAAAAAGATCTTTGCCCTAAGGCCTTCTCACTACCACAAGTCTACACCAGATGTTAGCTGACTAGCTCAATTGCTGTTCAACTTGTTTAAATCAATGCAATTTGTACTTTTCATAGTTTTTATGACACATTTCTCAACCATTACCTGCTACTGCCTTGGGGAAATAATGTCAGATGACCCTAACAGCAGTTGAACCATTAGTTTAGTGACTGTGCCTTGTGAGTAAATAGCTTTCATCTGTCTGCAAAGCAAATATTCTCATAGAAGAACACTCAGCCTCTATGATGTTGTAACAGCAAACAGACATTAATTTGGCAATAGTAGTTCATGCTGCTTTTCTTCATGTTCATCTGAACAGTGCTTTAGAAATCACTCTTTTCCACTGATGTACTAGGTTACTTACCTTTATTGAGCTGCTTTCCAACAATGGACATTACTGTAGTTGACCTGTACTGGCATTAACTCAACATACTTCTTGGCAGTGTGCTAATCTCTTAGGGTGCGTCTACACTTGTAAATTAAGTCGACTTAAGAAGTTACTTAAGTCGACTTAAGGAAAAGTTAAGTCGACTTTATAAAACCTAGTTTTAAGTTGACTTTTGGCTTAAGTCGACTTTAGAAAGTTCAGCTAGCCCCTACATGTCGACCTTTGTAGGGTCCCCCCAAAGTCGATTTAAAATTTAAGTGTAGACATGCTAAGTCGACTTAACAAAGTTGACTTAAAGTCGACTTTAAGTCGATTTAGCTATGTCGACCTAAATTAACAAGTGTAGACATAGCCTTAGACTTCTTTCTTAAATAGTTGTGCTGTGTAGTTGTATCTATTGTAGTGAACTGGCCAACGTGTCTTTCTGAGTAGATAATTCACAGTAAATCATTATCATGGATTATAACCTCTTTTTTCTCAGTTTCTTGGAATGCATCCATTATCCAAAACTATTAAACAATTTTATTACATTTGTAAATTTATTTTAATTCAGTGCTTGATAGCAATATCAGTGACCTGTGGATGTTTGACAATTGCTGTGTTGATTAATTGTGATTTGTCAGATAAGTCATGTGCTATTCTTTGTCTTCCTCAATTGGAGGAGTGCATAAGAACGTCCATCACAAATAATTTAAAATTAATTTCCCACTAATATGCATACATGCTGCTGTAACTCTACTTTCTTCACAAAGTCATTGCAGTGATATGTGCCTGAATATGAAGTGAACTCTTGTTTTGGATGGAGTCAGAGCTGCTCAGTGATGTTCATAAGCTTAAAACTGTTAGCAGCTACTGAAGACCTATCACTCTGATTTTTGCAGGTTGAAATATAACAAAATATATAAAATGAAGTTTAAAAAAAAAAATCTCACCCAACAGTGGGGCTCCTGTTCCAAGTATTGTGACCGGGTGCACAAGCTTGTAGCACCTTTCACTCAAATTTGGCTCAGCCACTTCTCCATCAAGACAGCCCATGCACCAGGTTCAGTGTGTGGAGTGAGAAGCTGGACCTACCTTAGCAGGACAGGAACTGCCCCTGCCAGGTGAGGTGGAGGAGTGGGGCGGCAGGCTCACACTGCAGTCCACCTCATCAAAGGCAAGACCTGACCTCTTTCCTTTTCCCCATATGGATAAAATAATGTGAAATCCCTGACAAATAAAACAAAAAACATAAGGAATTTCATGGGTCTCTAGCTATCCCCCTCCAGTGTCAGAGCCTTCAAATTCCAGTGGTCATTTTGAAGTTTCAGATGACTATGCAGGAAGTTCTAGGTGGCCATAGGCTGATTACAGTACAAGACTCTTAAAGGCTCATAAGGGTTTTCTAGCACTACCAATACATTGGCTTGTTTGGAATCAAATCAAAACAGCTCTTGGAAGTTTGGGATTGCAAGTAGCAAGCCCTCAAACGAGACGAGTCAGATGTACATTTTCACTCTGTTCTTTTCAACAGTCATCTGTGTGGTCTGGCACTTCATTAATAGCCTGCAC
Organism: Pelusios castaneus; assembly: GCA_007922175.1. Classification (NCBI taxonomy): domain Eukaryota; kingdom Metazoa; phylum Chordata; order Testudines; family Pelomedusidae; genus Pelusios; species Pelusios castaneus. Next base: position 3,094,445 of record ML685833.1, read on the forward strand.
CAGCTGGTCCTTGTGTTGTAGCCTGATGATTTTTCCAGTAATAAAGAACAAGAGTTCTGTTGAGGAGGAAAAGATACATTTTTTGAATATATATGATAAAGCCCTTGTATATGCCCAGAATATCTTTTGATATAATTTGAGACAGATCTCAGTTTTAGGAGCTGCTGAGATATCTTAGCACTGTGTAGGATTGTGCCCCAAATAGTTATATAGGTATCAGCCTCTTGGCATTTTTCACTTTCCTCTGTAGCATGGGGTACAGGGTTATTTGCTGAAGGATTCTGTGTACCTTGAAGTCTGCAATTTGAGGACTTCAGTGACTCAGTCATAGGTTAGGAGTTAACTCCAGGAGTGAATGGGTGAGGAGCTGTGGCCTGCATTGTGCCGGAGGTCAGACTAGATGATCATATTGGTCCCTTCTGACCTTAAAGTCTATGAGTCTATTTTCAGTTGTATCAAATTAGGATATTTATCCTTTTAAGGCTTGTACCTTGGTTTGGCTTCAGTCTACAAAACCCATTCAATATGACATAGCAGACTTTGTCCTTGCACAGAGTGAATGAACAAGACGGAGAAGTTCTTTTTGGTTATTATTTACTGGAAAAGCTGTTTATTCTGGTTGTTTGCTACCTGGATTGGCTGAGGTTGGGGCTAAGGTTTTAATCTGATTTTACAGTGGTGTTTTAAATGAATAATATTTTTCAGTGTAAAGTATGATGAAGCAACATCTATACTCCCAGATTAAAGAACATGTAACATGAGGTGCAAAGCAGCGGAGAATCAGGCCTATAAATATTAGAATTAAAATCCAAAAGAAATGAATGCTGGACTAACTTTTGAAATACTTAGTCTGTCCTGACTCAGTTAGAAATCTCAATAGGTCAAACCCTGCCCTGATGTCTAATCAGATCAAAGCAACCCCATTGACTTAAAATAACATGAAATTCAGAGTAGTATTTGCCCCATGAACATCAACGAGAGTTTTGTCAGAATAAGGGCTATGTGAAACCTGAGTAAGGAGCTCCAGATGCCTTCTGGTTATATGCTAACATCCCCAAAAGGGGCAGAGTTAACGTGATGTGTGGAAAATAAAGATGTTAAAAGAACAACAAAAGAAAGAAAAGTTAAGTCTTAAGTTCTGTTGCCAAGGAATCAGTATGATATACTGTCTGCATGGTTTGAATCTTACAGGGACAAAAGAAAAATGAGACCGTTCAGGGATTTCTGAGAGTCCTCTGTCTAGCTGAAGGTACAGTCTTCTTGGATGACATCATTCATCACAATAAATATTCCACCAACAAACTAACCTACTTGGAAATGCTTTATGTACTGAAGAGCCATTGGAAGCCTCTGAATTGCAGAAATACAGTGTCTTGTTTATGGAATTCATGTACATTTTAGTACATTAAGATCATTCAGTTAATATGATGAATGTCTGTTTTGAATAACATTTCATTGACTCTAAAATCCATGCCTTTATAGCCTCTAATTACATAACCCTGTTTAAATCTGTCATATAGACCAGCAGAGTATTAGCAGATGGACTCAACAGTTTGTTTTAATCAAATGCTTTATCAAATAATGAACGTAGTTCTCATGAACTCTTCATGCATCTAATTCACTGTGAGAAGCAGTCTGCTACTGTCTCACCTCTTTTCCTCCTTATTCTTTCCTGCAGTATCTAGTTTATTTCTTTGAGTGGGGAAAAAAACAAAGTGAATGCCACAGGCATATACAGTACAATTGTCTTGCTTTTCCATGCTTATTTTGTTATATTCATTTCTAGTGTACTAGTATATAGGACCTTCACAACAGTGAATTCAGAACAGATAGCTTTTTGCCTTTAAGGTAGAAGAATAGGGAATAATAGATTATCTGTTTTTAGGTAAGATCAGCTTTTCAGAATTAAATGAGCACCATTTCTGCAAGAAAGCCTAACTTTTACATATTGCTTTTTCCAGTTGTAAAGCCCTCTAAAGCACTTTAGAAAGGAGGGCAGTATCATTATCCCCATTTTACAGATGGGGAAACTGATGCAAACAGGCGAAGTGACTTGCCCAAATTCAGCCAGTACCAGAGCCCCAAGTATCCTGAGTCGCAGGCTCATGCTCTATCCTGTGATTCCATGGACACACTGCTTTAATTACACTTATATTATTTCTTGGTCATGCATATATCCTGAGCTAGTCTAATCTCCTCATTTTAATATTAGATTTTTCCAAGTACTAAACACTGGAAATAACAATGATCAGCTCTCTTCCCACCCTGAATGTAGAGAAATAACTTGCTAACTTAATGAGGTTATGTGGGTTGGGGAGTTTATTAATGGAAAGCTTCATAGAAGAAGAAATTATTTTTACCTTTTGTTCTCAAAGTAACTAGGTACATGGTCATACTTGCTGAAATAAGTTCCATAGTCTAATTCTAGCTCCTGTTGATACGAATCAGGATCTGAGTGTAGCTCAGGTAGATGCACTTATTTATCTAGCTAACATGCCTTAAAATAGCAGTGTTGATATAAGCAGCATCTGAATCCCTTAGTGAGGTGTCCAGATGCTAAGCATGTCTCATCACATTAATCATGTAGAGTCGATCAAGTTGTAGTGCATTAGCAAGAGAGAGAAGGGTTACCTGCACCTCTTTCAGTCACTCTCACCTCCTCAGCATTCTTTATATGGTAGTATAATACATTGCAAGGCTTCCCCTTATCACCATTATGATCAATTGAATGTCAATTTCTAACTCCCTTTACAATATTACTATTGGTTTGTATTTGTTTATTTTTTATTGGAATGCTTCATCAGGGTAATATGAAGGATGAGGTGCTCTGTGTTATATTATGTATAAAATCCCTTATAAATAGGAGTATACGTATGGCAATAGTAATACTTCGAACTTATTCATTGTCTTTCAGATGAGGATCTAACACGATTTAAAAAAAGTAGGAAACTTTTAAAAATCCCTATTTTACAGCAGGGGAAACTGAGGCACATAGATGTGAGGTGACTTTTGCACATTCACACAGTAACTCCTGGGCTTGGTCAGAAGTAAAACCCAGGTCTTCTGATTCCAACCTTTATTGCTCTAACCACTAAGAAACATTCCTTCCCTCTGACACAAACATAGTAGTCTGTCTTTTAAAATCTTCTCAACATTATTGTGCATTTATCCCTAGAAAAGCCCCTGTATCTGAAGTAAAAACACACTATCCTAATACAATCACATTGGATTTCACATATCTCTAGAGTCACAGCCTGTGTCAAATTTGTATTGTAGAATCGGTATATTTTTACAATCAGTTGCCTGTGCTGAGATTCTAATACTAGATAAAGCCACTGTGAAATATTACATTGATTACACTGCAGAAGGTGAGAACAAAATAATATCCCCCACTGGGAAAACTGGGGTTATTTATTAGACTGAGTGTCCTCAATACAATCAAATCCAAGTTTAATCCCTTAAAACACTGTTATAAATACCATAAAATGCATTTCATCTCCCGTGAACCAAGCTGATATGGCTTATGCTATACTGAGCCCTAAATAAAAAGGATTGCTGATCGTTTTGCCTCCTATCTTGCTGTATTAAGCACTTGCCTAACTCCTGAAATGGGATTATGATGGGTTCTGAATTGTCTCTCCTGGATAAACTCCAGTGGAAGATTTTTGGCAGCTCCGTTGTTCAGAGAGGGTAGACTGCAGTGTTAAGAATAATAGCCCATGTCACTTCATATGGCCTTGTTATTGGAGATATTTAGTGCTGAGGCAGGGCCATGGGGGTGACTGCTAGGATGTGATGATGTTGCTTCCTGCATCAGTGAGCACAATATTAATTGTAAGCTGTCGGCCTTTGTGCATGATTTGTGGTCTTCCAGTAGTCTCAGACGGACCACAATGCATTAGGCAAGTGTCTTGCATGCTGTATTGCCCAACCTGGCTGTAAAAGTTTGGTTGTCATCCATTAATACATCTCTAAAACATCCTGCCAGCTTTTCTCTGGCTACAGTAAGCAATCAAGAATCAAGTTAAATGGCTCTTCACGTGAGCATTGAAGACCAAATAAAATAATACAGGGTGGAAGTCATTCACTGGTTGTCTTAGGGCCTTCTGCAGGAAGGTGCTGAGAATCAGCAACTGCTATTGCAGATAATGAGAGTGCAATTGTAGCAGTAGGGGCTGGTCAGGGTCGGCACCACAGAATTTCCTATCCTGGTTGCACGCTACTATAAACAGGTTCAGAGCTTGTGCTTCCTCATCACTTTCACCTGTGTCTTTTCTGAAGTCATCAGCCTCCACTCCTCTGTACTTTAGGGTTCTCTAAAAGTTGCCATTTATGAGCTGGGTTGGAGCTGTACTGAGCTCCACAGAGTCATGAGGACTGATATTTTCTGTCATAGGGCGAGACCTTGATAAGCCATGGCCATCATGGCTGCGGACTGTCATCACCAAGTTTTGTGTCTGTGTGCGAGCAAGAGAGAGTATAGGGACAATATGATATAAGTGAGTCCAATTCTTACCTCAGTATGTATCAATAAGTACCACTGATTTCAATGGGTATTGCATCACATTGGTAAATCAGCACCCTATAATTACCAGACACTTTTGAAAGTGTGGCTGTAGATGTGTCCAGACATCTTAGAAGTCTTGCTGGCAGTCAGAAGTGCTCTGTGCTTTGTCTCTCTCAAACATGTCTCTTGAGTGTTTTACTAAAGGTTAATGGCAATAATGCCAAACAGAGACTTACAGGAAGCTTGGTATGATCAAGTAGTTCTGTCAAATAGTCTGAAGGATGGCTTGTTTTTCAGAGTTCACCTCCTTCCCTGGCTGGTCTTGAAGTCTAAAAGCGTTATCAGACTGAAAGTGATGGCTTTCACCATGGATCTGCCATTTTGGTTTAGGATTCCCTTGATCTAGAGGGAGGAAGCTAAGCTCAGCAATCAGCCATTATCCACAGTCTCATTTCTTCCTTACCCAAAAAGAACAGAGCTCACACATCAACTCAATACTGGTTAATGCTCATCAAATTCAGCATCTGTCTGCATAAGTTACCCACACAGCATAGAAACTATTCTTGAGAGAGGTTGTATCTTGATCTAACCAGCACAGAGGAGCATTTCCTCTTTTTCTATTCCAATTCCACCCATGGAGAAGGAGATGGAAAGGTAAAGAGAAGGAAAAAACAATAGACTGAAAAGAAAAACTATATGTTTTGTTTTCTTTTTTCATCCCCAAAACTCATTCAATCTGGGAACTAGACTTTGACTTCCAGCCTCATCATGTATGCCAGTGACTGGTATCGTTACCAACATAAGAGCTGTTTGGAGGAACCGACTACTGCTTTTGACCAGTTGAGAACAAGGCTCCCTGTGGGAGTATGCTGAGCATCTTGGGAGGACACAGAATCCTAAACCTGCTGGTAGAGCCGGAACAGGAGTCCCTGGAAAGGTGGTGCATGTATAAGAGGGGAACATGCAGGTCTGGAACAGCGAGGGGACAGTAATCCTGTCTGGTGTCACCACTCCAAGGTGGAGAAACTATGGGCTGGACAACTTGCAGACATGCCTTTTCTGTAGCTGGACTGCCTGCATATAGCACCCCTGTGCTTGTGGTGCAGCTGCCAGCTCCCTGCCTGCACAGACAGTTCCTCTACTTGCAGTCAGTAGGTGTAAGGGGATTTGGTGGCAGTAGAGAGAGACATATCTTTCCGATGAATGTACTTCCATTGGGGATGTGGTGCTGTGCCTTGACTCCACACCCCTTCTGCCCTCTCTGGGCTCAGGGTGCATTGCTCTGTGCACTGGGTACCACTGGGGATCCACACCAACCAGGTCGCCACACTGCTCTGTGCTGCCATGGATCCGATCCTATCCATACAGTAGCAGAAACGCATTGTGCCACTGGCAGGATCAAGCCAGTACAGACCTGGGATACAGACCAATCAGCAAGCTTGACGAGAAAGGCTTTATTTCCCACTGTCCCTCCCTGAGCCACCTTGTCACCCAAATTACCTGTACAGTCACTAAAACAGGAGGATTTATTCAGTCCCTCTGCCATGCCTAGCAGCACTTTGAGCAGCATGATCAGAGACTGGCAGACAGCTGATTTTGAGTCTCCCCAGGATCAATCTTGGCATTAATGGTTTAAGTTCACGCAGCAATTAGAAACCACACCAATCAGTGAAACCACACCAAACACATTTGAGACAATTTTACTTCTGATGCCAGAGTGCAGGCTCTCTTTACAGGATTTTTTCTTTTTTTTAAAAAAAAGGACTTGTTTTCTTTTGCTATTTTTTAATCATTTCATTTTAAAAAACAGGTTACTCCTGAAAGCCATTATTTGTAATAAATTTATAAGCCAGCATATTTTTTTTTCCTTATCATTCCTTTAAACAAGGCAAACTTATCTGTCCCTGTCCTGAGCAATCTCAGGAACAGCTGACAGGTAATATAAGTAGTTAGATAATAATTAGAAGCTTGGTTCCAAGTACTTCAACAGTGAATTCCTCTTGCCCTAGAGATATTAAATGAAGTTCCCAGTAGCTGTGTAGTTTGTGTAATTTCCTTGTGGTTTTTATGTCCCTCAAGTGACTGGCAATCTTCCTCATAAGGTATAGGATTTGGTAGGTCATTACATGCTGAAAATCCAACTCATACCTCATAAAAGAGCTTTAAAGAGCATACTCTGCCTTTAAAACTTCTAGTAAATTTCACTACAACAATCACAACTGTTGTCCCTTGCCCGCTGTTCACAAGCTGTAAGAATGCACAGCAGAGTGACAGTCAGGTATCCATCTACAGATAGAATAAAATTCCAATTTTCTATTGTACAGTTGCTCAGATAAAAAAGGGACCTGAGAAATCGTTAGGGGCAGGTTTGCCATGCAAAGAGGAAGGGCTCTTGTTTATTACTGTTATACCACAGAACCATGGGCAACCTCTCTTCATAGCAATCAGGTGCTGACAGCAGTATATGGTGGTGGTTGTATTTTTTTTTTTAACAATGTCATAAATTAGTAACTTAGATTTTGTCATTCAATAAATAAATAAATAAAATGTAAAAAAGGAAGAGAGACATAGTCATGAGATGCAAGAGATTAAGACAGAACAACTAAAAATGACCAAAGCATAACACAGAAAATGCGGACAAAAAGCCCAGATTCATTTTGGTTTGCAATAGATGCATTTTGGAAGCATTATTTATAAAGGTATGTCATATACCAAAAAAGGCACCACAGTATCTACAGAGCCAAATGCTTAAGAGTTTCTGTGGGATGTGAAGAAGGAAGGTAGCAGCCTTGATTAAAGTGTATAGTGGAGGGGTGTCAAACTCATTTGCTATGGTGGGCCAGATTTGACTGAAATGTACTTCAAGTGGGCCGTACATACCATAAAACAAGATACTAGGACACTCTTGTGGCATCACAGAGTGCTGTATATGCGAGACTGCGCTGTGCAATACCACACTCTGTTCAGGAGAGTGTGGTCTCCCGGGCGCAGTCTTGCATACCCAATGCTCTGCAATGTCACAAGACCTGACACTCTTGCGGCATCACAGAGCGCTGGGTATGCAAGATTGAATTCCGCAATACTGCAAGACCACACACTTTCTCTCTGTGTTAGGGAGAGAGCGTGGTCCCGCAGAGTACAGTCACGGGCCAGATGAAAGAGATTATGTGGCCCACGGGCCGTATGTTTGACATCCCTGGTATAGTGGAGTCTTCCCTCCTTCCTTCCTCCCCTCCCCTGCCTTTAAACCTGTCCACCGCAAATCTGATCTTTCCATTTTATGTTTGGTTTTGCTGTTTCCACTGAGGGGGAAAAGAAATGGAAGGGGGAAAGAAAAAGACAGATTTTAAAAAACATGAGTAAGGACAACATCATTCTGCAAATAGAATATCTCAAATGATTCTTAAAAATACCTGGGATTGCTTAATTAGAAGCAACACACACAACCCTTCTTTTCTGACCTTAGTTGAATTTTAAAATACCATACTACAGTGTTAACCTCAATTTAAACCAGCTGACATCTAGAACCAAACAACACTAGGAACCACCACAGAGTACTGGATGGAATAAAAGTATCAGAAATCCAAGCCAACTACTGAAGGGATCATTATATCTGTTAGCTCCCAAACAGACAAAACCATGATACCAGTACCTACTGGGTTTGCCAACCCATTGCTTTAAGGTGAGTGGGAGGTAGGGGACATTGGAGTCTGTTTGCATGCCTCTACACATTATCTGCAGAGGGATAATTAAACAAATGAACAGGGAGGAGGTAAAAGAAAAGAACATTTAAAAACTTGTGTTTACTAGTATTCAGTACATGAGATTCCTAAAGAATAACTTGTCCTCCTAGTTAACCTTGTCCTGGAATATATACAGGTTATTTGTTGCAGCCACTGCTATGATATTTTCTGAAGGATGCCAAGCTGTATGCAAGATCTTTTTGCTGAAGTCCAGACTGTCCACGCTAATTTCGTCTTTCCTCCGTTTGCCTCCAACACACACTTTGCGGGGCTTGAGAATGGCCCGGGGTTTGCTGTTTTCCCTAGAGGCCTCCAGGGTTACATCACGCTTAGTGTTGCGGTCAAACATTCTGAAGAAATTGTTGTAGGAGCCGGTCATTATGACACTGTAAAGCAAGTGGAAAGAACAGTTGAGTTAATTATGCCGTATGAGGATGGCACAGCAGCTGCAGTTTAAGGCCCTCTCAAGCTTCCACGGTCAAACTCTCCCTTTCCCAACTCTGAGGCATCAAATCAGATTGACTATACTGGAGAAGAAGGCGTGATGAAAGACATTGTCACAACAGAATTGGCCATTGTGGTTTGCAGTAGATTGACCTCAAGCTGACCTCTTTCCTCAAGGGCTAGGAATGATTTTGGTGTATTTTTCCTTGGAGTTTAAAATTTTTTTTGTGTGCCTTTATAGTTACGGTATTTAAGAACTCCATTGATAAAGGCTTTTCTCTAGAACTTACTGATCTTGCAGGACTTCCAATCAGCCAGAAACTCCATTCTTTTAATCAGACAAATATCTTTAGATATGTTTGAATAAGCTGATACATCCCCTCGTGTCTTTTCTCAATATTTATGTAAGGAAAATTCCCACAGAAATCAGTTGAGAGTTTTTCAAGAATACAGACTGAATAAGGATCTCATAATTTGACATGTGTTTTTTCTGACCTGTACTCGTAGTTTTACTCATCAGTAAGGACAAAACAAACCAATTTTTTTCCATACTGATGGGGTAAGGACATATGAGATTTGGGTTCAGTTTGGGTTTATGTTTTGAGGGTGCTGAATTTGCACAAGCTTTTGGCCCACAATTGCAGATGTCATACAAGAACAGGAAATCTTATTTCTGCCACTTTGAATGATGTGATTAAAACAATAATTTCTGCAATTTTGAGCCAAACTATATCATCATTATCTTGAGCCATAATCTCCAAATGAACAACTGGTCTCCTGAGATTTCAACCACATCCAAACCAGAACCAGAAAGTTTGGTAATGTGGTATCAAACCTTCAGGCACAGGTTTCAGGTACAAGAATTTTCATCTGATACCACCTCCCTCCTCACCACAATTCCTGACATTTGGAGGAGTGTGAATATGTGGGTTTGGATTAGGCCAGTCTCTGCTTCTAACAATCTATTATGAGAAGAACTCCAAGCTGTGCACCAAACTTTCATGTCACCATTCAGTAAAGAATTATAGAGCGGAAAAAAAAAAAGAAAAGAGCCCATGGTATTTTGTACAGGCTGGTTGTGAGTCCATAGTTAAGGTTGTGTTCCATTTTGCACTTATCACAGGAGTTCAACCTCTCTCCTGTGTAAGAAAAATAAACCATATTTGCCTGAACTAACAGCACTTTCTGAGTGCAGCATGAATAAAGGTTTGGGGAACCATCAGAGAAAAATCTCCTCTTATAATTCATGATGATCTTCTTACCTGTCTGACCCATTCCACACACATTCAAATTTATCAAAGATGCAATCGTTCTCATAGAGCGAGCACAGCTTGCTTCGGAGGTAATCGTGCACCTAACAGCAAAGACACAAGGCGGTGGAATGAGAACAAGACTATGCGTTGGAGGAGGTTTTGCTAGAGCCTGAAGTCGAAAACTCAACAAAAAGCATAACCAGTTTGTCAGCACTGCACCTCCAACATCTGCTCATTGCTTGTTAGTTCTACATTGTACCGACATAGCTCAGCACCTTACAAATGTGACATTAGTTCCTGCTGTGTTACTTACTAATACGTCCTCAAACTAAGGAACTGACAGGTCTATTGACTTGTGTTCTCTCAAATGGAATTGGATGGAGTGTAAGTTGCATATGCACTTTCAATCATTTTACATTCTAGTCAGTATAATAGAGGACAGGGCTCAACAAATCCCGGGTGCCGAATTTGCCCTTGGCGCCTGGCTGCACCATGACAGTCAGGGTGGCAAACACCCATTGGTGCCTAAAAGAAGAGATGGCGATGCTAACACTTTCAGCACTGCCACCTCTTTCCCCCCTCCCACTCCCATTGCCAGAAGCGCCCTGGCCAGTGGCTTTTGTCAGGAGCGGCATCTTTTTGTGCATTGCACCACTCCACACTGCTGCCAAAAGAAATGGCAGTGACAGCGGTTTTCAGCAGCAGCGAGAAGTGAGGGGACTCTTCAGTGCTCACACTTAGGTGCCTCAGTTTTGGTGCTGGCCCGTAGGAGTAAGTTGTTTGTACTCTACTGGAGAACTTTGAACAATTGCCCAAACATGCCTGAGAACCAATCCCTCACCTTCACCAAACTAGAGATTCACTTATCCATCTAAAAACATAAAAGAAAAAAAATGAGAGATTATAAATGATCAGATCACTCAAACTCATGTTTGGTAGATAAGCTTCCATTGTAATCCCAACAAAAGTTCAGGGGAAGCAGGAGCAGGTTCTTATACTCTGTACTTTTAGCCTAACCCTTTCTGTCATGAACTTCTGCAAACATCACTGAAAGGTGAAATCTGGTGCTTTCCCATTTGTTCCAAATCACTTCAACTATTCCAATTTAGTTTTAAATGTCTCTTGTCCCATCAGCCTTGAAAATGTAGTACCTGATATGTCTCAATAGGCCTGTTCTCCATGTTCAGGTCCCACACTTTGACAGTGAGATAGTCTCTGGTCATGATATACCTTCCACTGTGACTAAATTTAACATCGGAAATTGAGGAGATGATCTCAGAAAAAAATGACCTGTTACTTGGGTCTTCCGGCTCTTCAAAAACTGCGGAACAAAAGAAAATTGGCAACATAAAACATGCTGTAGGTTGAATCAGTATGATCTTAGAGGAAGGCTGGTCTTGCAGCAGTGGTACAGTGGGACCCCAATTCAGGAAAGCATGTAAGCACGTACTTAAGTGCTTTCCTTAATCAGAGCCTTGGTTGCCATGGTCAGTTGTAATGTGCTAATGTGTCTGATTAGATACTATTTAGTGGCAAATCAGTGATTGTACTTGTCTAGAAAGGACTTTAACAAAAGGATAAGAAACTGGAATTGCCATTCAACATCATACCTGAGGTTCATCTAATCCAGTAACCTGTTTCAGACAGGCTAGCACCTGTTGCTTCAGAAGAACGTGCACAAAATCCCATAATGCACATTTATGGACTAACCAGCCCAGAGGATAAGTTTCTTCTAACTGAGATCCATATTTGAATGTGCAACATTAAAATACTGAGAGAAAGATGAGAAACTTGAGCCAAACTCAGTTTTGTCCTTAATTTACCAGGAACCCTTCAGCTTGAGTCTGATACTTTGTGCTGCTTGGGACCATAAACTCACATTCATGTTAGTATCAATGTGACTCTAAAACTTTGCTAATCAGGCTCTTTTTTTGAGTGAAACTTTAGCTTTTCCTGAGTCCTGCTTCTTTACATCGTAGGAAAAAGCTGGTACTGATGTTTTGAGATCTCAAAGAGACATTTTCAACACCAAGATCTAACACCAAAGTGCAATGACCAGTGAGACTGTCATGCTTTGTCACTATTTAATTGTCTCTGTTTTAAACGATACAGAACAGTCTTTACTAGCATTTCACCATTCAAGTGCTAAGTACGTTACCATGCTGTTCAGCGAATCATTATAAGTCATGCACTATAAAATATTAATTTCCTAAATTAAAATACAACATTATAAAATGAAGCTTCACTTTGCCTGCACAGCTGGAATGAATCCAAAGGTGAAGAACACCAGAACAGCAGAGCCAAAGCAGATGCAACTCCATTGGAGTCAGTAGAACTGCAACCCCCATTTATACCAAATCTGGATTGGGCATAAAGTAGACAAATGCTCATATTTGAGAGGATTTCACTCTGTACAGTTGAAGCTACAGCCCTAAATAGCTATTAAATTTGTATCTACTTCCAATCTGCAAAAGTGGTCCTGGATGTCCATAGGGTTGCTGGGCTCTAGTTGGAGTTACCTCACCGTTAATAAGTGCAATGAACAAGGGGGCCCATAGAAGCTCAATATATCAACAGTGTAACACTAGCCCAAGAAACAAAGCCATTCCTGTGCACTGAAAACCAATGTGAGCAATTGAAGGTCAATGTAAAAATTCCATAGCTCCTGCAAAAATACATATTAATCTTGTTACTCTCTGAATACATCACAATTTGAGCAGTTTATGAAGGAGACCAATGAAGTTCAACGATTCAGGCCCCATTTATAAAGTTAATTTCTGAATGCCATTGCCTGGACAGGTGTATTTGTCTTAAAACCTCTTGAACGGGCAGCGCTCTTTACTACATATGGACCCTTGTTGGCCTATTCAGTCCTTAGCCTCTCTGTTGATGTCACCATCTATCAGGCCTGAGCCCTCCACCTCTACAAATGGTCCCTAAAGATTAGGGGTGAGGCAGGGTGGCCCAGGGGAAGTCTGTACTGCTGCTGTCCATGTTGTGGATGAAGAGAGGACTACAGTTTCCAAGCAGTTCCTTTCACTAGCGTTGAAATTCTTTTTATAAAAACCCCCCCACTGCTGTTCCAGTGACAGCTGGGTTACTATTCACCTTCTGTCTAGATTCAAGTGGCTTAACCTGGCAGCCAGCCTGGCTGGTTCATATATCACAAAAAATGCTGTCTGAGCTTGACTTTCAGAAGATCATACTGAGTGCAAACATTTGTTCAATTTTATTATCTCTGTCTGAATGCTATGTTGTGAACTACTGAATTCTGGAGTATAGTGGGGAAAAAAGATTGCTTGATGTGCCAGGATAAATGATCTCCCTACAAATCAGAGATGGCATAGCTCACAGTAGGATCCAATTTGGGCTCCTTTAATCACCAGTAGGAATTCTGCTGACCTGCAGGTTTTTTAAAATAAACAAACAATCTAACAACAATAAATAAAAATCTGAGCTGGTCTGCAGAGAGCATTTAAATTTTATATCATGTTTTCGGTGTAATAATTCTGTGTTCACTCACACCGGAGGGGTGGATTTCGTGAAGCTTTTTTTTTAGTGGCTGCATCATTTCCTCTGTATTGTGTGCATGTGTATGTGTGCACACATGATTGTGTCACGGCTGTCAATGTTAAGTCTGCAGCACATGAGCAGGAGGAATTATTGCTGATGCTGTAGAACTGGGAAATGTCAAAAATTTAAAACAACAATAAAAAAAAGCACCTGGAGTATCTGAAGACTACTAAGAATGAATTGGAAATACCAGCAAGAACAAGACAATTGTAGTGTTAAAAATAACCAGGCAAATTTGTTATATATTTCACTTGAAACTGAATATTCCACAGGCTATTGTTCTGGGGATTCAGATTCCCTGTCAGCTGAATGACAAAATCTACTCTATTGCCTTTCACCATGCTCTCTCTCTCTCGCTCACTCTCTTTAAAAAAAAAAAAAAAAAAAAAGGGGGGGAGATTATTATTATTATTACATTTGCCTTATTTACTGCTCATTTTTCACCCCAATGCGTATGCTGTGCCAGCCTTAACTATTAACTTAACTTAAATCAAAATAAATCACCAATGCTGAAGGGAAGACTGGAACTGTAAAAGTCCAGGCCTCACCCTTCAACACAGCCTCACTGTTCTCGCCATGGAAATCAGCTTCGTTGGCAGTTCCATCAGCAAAAACTAATTTAAATCCTCTTCCAGGCAGCATACCTTAGTGCAGATGTAACAAGGAGTCTCACTGGAAATAACTGATTTTCATTCAAGTAAAAGTTTTCATCACAACAATTGAAGATGGAGGAGAGGCAATATTAGGAAATGCTTACTACACCTCCTAGAAGGTGTACAAGCCTCATTGTTCTCACTTTGTCTTTTCTACTTAGCATCCAGCTTTTGTACTGGATTTCACAGTCCAGCTTTTGTAACACCATCAGACCTGCAAAAGGTGTACGAGTTACACACCCTGCATAAACCAGTCAAGGAGAGGCCGACTGGAAAGGAAATGCAGGCAAAGCACATAATAGCTCGGTGAAGTCTATATAATGTCTTATAGAGTCCTATGGTCTCCTATTTCAGCTACTCACAAAGTTTCTTTCACACTTCTCCCTGAGGGACTCCTGGGTGCCCTAGCATTCATTCACATAGAAATACGGCCCTAGCGCTCTCACTAGCTTCCTGGAGATCCATACGGTAATTGGGGGGCCTGCACAGACCTGAACCTCCCCAGAGGCTTCAACGCTCCTTGGCAGTACAGACTGCAGAGTTTCTCCCCAAAGCCCAAGAGTCTTTCATCCTGCTAATGGTAAAACTTCCCTAGGAAAGGATTTTTTAGAGTAAAGGGAACAATTCACTGTATCAGCCCGGTTGCTGATAAATTTAACTAATCTAGCTTTGTAATAGTCCTTGAGGGAGTGCCTGGCTGAGATGCTGCTGATTGTAGCAGATGAAGAATGGGAAGGACCTTTCTTTGGAGGGAAGGAGTTATGAAGAGAGGACTGGGTTCGGTCTGTGAAGGCTTTCAGAGTGCTAATGGTGGAAGCACAAAAGAAAAACTCAGGACAAATGCCCAACAGAGAGCCTCATACAATGAGGAAAATGATATAAAGCAGATTTGATCCCTTTGAATTCCTGATACTGTCGGACTAGTACTTACAAGCCAGCATCTTACGTCACCATGTGATCGTGAGAGGTGTGGTCAGAGTTAATGCATTCATTTCTTGTGTATTTGCATGCCAAAGATGTTTTAACTCCACCCTCAGAGTTATTTCTACAGCTAAACATTCATATAGAATCTGAGGCCATTAAAAGTGGGAGAGTTAAGAAGGGAGGCCAGGGAGATTCTGTACTATTTGCAGCTCTGAACATTTCAGTAGGTGCAGAAATAGATGGATACATGCACACGTGCACAAACACACACACCTTCTCTCTCTCTCCCTCCCTCGAAATAAACTTCCTCTTCTTCCACTGTATATGCAGTAGGCATTCGCTCACCAGTTATACTGGATGTGGCAGGGAAGTGACCTCCTTCTTTTGTTTCAAAGTACTCACAGTTTGATAAATTGGGTCAGTCTCAATATCTCTTCTCTCCCCGATCTCTCTCATGTATCTATAACTTGGTTACAGCAGAGAGGATGACCAGCAGCATTAAGCAGTTTGGTGGGGAAAGGACCTTGATGCAATCAATCTGAATCCTACTTGAGTAGTCAAATCATATAATATAGCTATTACCCATTGAGTTTTCCAAAGACCATTATTGAAACTGTTTCTTGGTAAAGAGCACAGTAGGGTTAATTGGCAGTTATGTTTAAACACAGGTCTATATTCAATTGGGTTAGAAACAGCAAGGTTATCCTCAGAGGGATGGATAAAGGTAACCCATGTAAGTATAAGGAAAATCAGGCCAAGTAGGATAGAGGCTGTGAGATCTAGTAGTATTTGCTGCAAACAGCTGGGAATCAGGTGGGCCTTGTGTTCTTACACTAATAAGACACTCACTGTGGGACTTCATGCAAGTCATTTGAATCTCAGTCAGCTCACCTATAAAGCTAGGGAACATATATGACCCCAGTGAACACCAGATGTCATAGCATAGCAGAGCTTTCATGGACAAATAAATTAGCCCTGTGCTCTTCCCCTTTTTTTATGACGAATCTAAGCACAAAATTCATTGTAAAGATAATACAGACAGCACTAACAGCATGTAACAATATAATCCTCCTTTATCCTAGAAAATAAACTTTACAGTCTTCTCTCAGCCCTGAAATAAGCATGTGAGAGCCAGGTATGTCCTGGGCACAGGACTAGAGAGCAGGAACGCCTGAACTCAGGGCAGCTCTACACTGTTAGCCATTTTTGGCGGCAGTTGAAGGGAGATACACAAGTTACTTAAAATACCTTGCATCTCTCCCTTCAACTGCCTAACACCTTATTCACCGCAGTGTCCCCACAATGCTGAGTCGATGGGAAATGCCTTCCTGTCGACTCAGTGCTACACTACTTGCTGGGTAGGTCTTTAACAAATCGACTTCTGGCTAATTCTGGGTTTGATTGAGTGCATCTTTAATGACGTTCAATCAAACTCTCCCAATCGATGCTACACTGTCGGCGGTGCTGCTGACTGTGTAGCCTTGCCCTCAGACACAAATGTTGGATTTGGATCCGACACTTAACCTTTCTTCTCACTGTGCTGCTGCAAGACACGGAAAACACCACATACTTTTCTGCCTCCCATGGGGGGTTGTGAAGATTAAAAGGCAATAACACACTCTGAGGGAGGAATGCACTATGTAATTAATATGTAATTAATCAGGACCAAGTGAACCAAATTCATCTGCAAAGTAGGATCATTGAAAGATGTACAATGAAACCCACTTAAGGTTCAGTTGTAGCTTGCAGCCACAACCCCAAGGACAGGGGAGGGCAGAGCCACTTTATCCAAGGGAGAGTTCTTGTTCTACTATGCAAGATGGTCCACATGGATAGGGATCAAGGTCAGAAACTTCAGATAAGCTTCAGCTTCCTGAAAACCCTGTCACATGACTCCGATAGACTGTGGCTAAATGTGAAAACAGGTGTTAATTAATAAAAAATGGAAATGAATGATGGCTTTATTTGTGGGGGGGTTGGGTTATGTTTGCTTCTTAGATGGAAGCTTGCATGGGTTTTTTCTATGTGCTGCAGGAGCAGATACTGGCTGCTGACCTCCCAGAGAGGATTCCTTGGGAGCTCTTCAGCTATTTTCATATTCATATTTTCATATTTTCAGCTAACAAATCCATTTTTCTCTTTTGCTATATGGCATTCCCTCTCCATCCAGATGTCCTCCCAAAACACAAGAAAAGTAATCTAAATGCTGAGCGTTTCTCTGCTTTTAATACAAATGAATCCTCACCAGCATCTTCTCCTTCAGTTCTGTATGGTTAAAAGAACAAAGCAAAAATCTCAGAGGCAGTAGGAACTGTTGAAAATATAATGCTAGCTGAAGGCCTTTTATGGGTTTTTTTTTAACTTAGTGTAGATGGACTGAGAAGCAGAGTCCAAAACAGGATAGAGATAAACATCCAAACTTCCCCAAGGTTCAGCAGAGTTTGGAGCTGGGACTTTAGTAGACAGAGATAGGAACAGCTGCAAAGATCATTTCCAAGTTTGAATTCTGAATCTTTATGGATGTTTGGAGGCCTGGTTTTAGTTTGGACCCCATGAGAAATGTAGTGAATGATTATGGACTCTTGGGTGAATGCTTTTACTCAGACCTTTATTAACTTGGGTTCTTGTAAAACTCAAACAAGAGATTAATGTTACCCAGATCTTCCTGGGGCAGGTCTGCAAAATCTCAGGGTTAATTATTGATTAATGTAGGGCAAGTGCTTTCTTTCAACTGCCAAGAAAACATAACCAGAAACACAAGTTATACTTCTCTTGAAAAGAAAGGTGGTTAAGTGATTAGATCAGGAGAATCAGGATCTTGGATTCCATTTCTAGTAACTTCCTGGGTAGTTTTGGGCAAGTCACTTGACTTTTCTGTGTTTATCCAGATACTTACCTACTTCACAAGGGTATTGCAAGCCTTAATTAATACTGAACTATCCAGATAGTAGGCTTGATATAAATGTAATGTAGAATTCTCTTCTTCATGCACAAAGGCAGCTATAAACTATCTTGCTGGAAGTGACGTGTGCATGGAAACAGGTAGCAGCTTAACAGAGCTTTGACTACAAAGAACAAGTAGGCTGTTAAAATAGAAACATGTATGTTAAAACTGACCCTGGGCAGAGTGTTGCACCCATATACTTATAAAGAGGTTACCAGACAGGACTGGATATACACTGATATCTTCTGCATTTTGATTACACACTGGCAGTTATTAAATATCCCCTTTAGAGAATTCATCTCCAAAAGGCAATGTTGCTTTTTCATTTTGAACTTTGATGAACTGTCTCAATTCCGACTCTCCCATCTGCTGAGCTGCAATTGACTGAAGGCCGATGCTTCTGAAGGATAGAGGAAAATCAATATGAAATGTCAAGGGAGAGGTCAAATTGAATTGGCTTTTGCAATTGGCTTGTATATGCACTGAAGACTAAAAGGACATTTCAGCAGCTGAACAAAGGGAAATACCCAGGGTTTCTGTTGCTGAAAAGTCAAGAAACTGAATTTTGTTTGTTTCTTAATTGTGTTGGGAATCTCAGGTGGGGATAGTGAGACATTGCAAAGAAACAGTGAAATTTAGGAAAATGGCTGTTCAAAAACTTAGCCCTCCAAAAACAGTTTTCCTTCAATTCTACATTTTTTTTAACCTAGCAATATGTTGTAGATATGAGGCTATAGTCATGCTCTAGGAAGATCAAAAACACTTGTTTGCACTTCATTTCTCATCACGTCAGGGAGATTAGATCCTGAAATATGCTGAGAAAGTACTGTTGGAATCTAGTTTATTAGAGTTAGGATGCAATCAAACAAAGCCTGTGAAATTTGTTCTTGCAATATTCTCATACTTGGGATGCTCAAAATCTCATGAGACTCTTGTAAGCTATCATCCATTTGAGGCTCAAATCTCCAGAGACAGGCTGGCTCTTCTCATAGTATTTAGGCCACATCTGACTTGGAATTAGAATATCCAGCCCCTCAGAACAAAAACTACCCAGACAACTGATTCAGATGTAGATTTTCAAAGGCTATGTCTACACTGGCAAATTAGTTTGAATTAAGGAGGCTTAATTCAAACTAACTAAAGCCATGGCTAATAAGTTCGAATAGGGCTTTAGAAGTAAGGCTTTAATTCAAACTAACTAGTTCGAATTAGCTAATGTGGCCATGTTAATTCAAACTAATTTCTTAGTTCGAACTAACCGGCCATTGAAATGAATGGGGATCGCTAATTTGAATTTAGCAAGTGCCATGAATGGCACTTGCTTAGTTCGAACTAACTTTTTCTAGTTCGAATTAAGTTAATTCGAACTAACTAAAATTAGTTTGAATTAGTTAGTTCGAACTAACTAATTGGAACTAATTTTAGCAAGTGTAGATATAGCCAAAGAGATTTGAATTCTGTCTTTTATTAGTCAGTGAAAGGGCATATCAGCGTACCAGGTCACTAAGAATTACAGTACAATATTAACCTGCTTTACATTGTCGTCTAACAATAATAAACCACAACACACTTGTTTTTAGATTCAAATAACTCTTTGCAAATGTTGCACCCACAGATGTTAAAATAGCCTTTGAGATATGTGAATTCAAAAGGCCTAATATATAAATCCAAGGTGCTCTAAAAGGTGATGAATTCTAATCACCAATAACTGTGTAGGAAAATATAGCGGATATTAGGAATTCAGCAATAGAATGCACAAATAGCCTGTAATATTAAATTTATTGGAAAGAAGAAATGTGCACATACAGCTTCCAGTCTAGTCCTTTTAGGGCTGCTATGAGAAAAGACTAATCCTTTGAAATATCTCTACACTTATTAAATAAAGGGCTACCACAACATCTCAGCTTTATGGGTCTACAGTACATCAGATGGATCTATAATACGTTTGGTGCTGTGTGAAAACAGAAATTTTACAAATACATTTTTGCTTGTGGATAAAATATTCCAATTTGTTTAGTTAGTGTTCATGACCCATTGTATTTCCATATTCACAAACATCCAGTCAGCAAGTTTTTAAACTGTGGAATTATTGGTGGGAATTATTGCACCAAAAATGCTCCCCTGACCATTTTTAAAGTTCCTATTGATTGCACAATAGTAATATCACCAGATTCCAAATGTTTGCAGAGAATAAAACTCAAGTCATCCAACACAAGAAGAAAACCATCATGCGAGTCAGGTGACTAGTCACATAGCATGAATACCCAACCCTGAATCTGTTATGGTGACTTTCTCTTAAATGTAGCTGGTAAAAACTCTTTTAGTATTTGTGACATGTTTGCTCAGTGTCTGGCACAATAGGGTCCTGACCCCTAAGACACTAACACAATACAAATAACAACAACCAATTTGTAAACTATCGGATATTAACTCTCACAAACTATTTGTTGAACAACAGTGAATAATGAACAAATTCCTAACAGTCGCATAGACTTTTAAGCCAGAAAGGACCATCAGGAACACTTAATCTAACCTCTTGAATGTCACAGTCACTCCTTGTTTGTAAGTGAACAGAGAACCAGACTTAATTTGCTGGATACATTATAAACTTCTAATAATTCCACCAGCTCTAGTGAGGGTGAAATGTGGCCCCTGAAATCTGAGAATAGAGAAAAGATGGGATATGAACTCTCACATTCCAGGGCATAATCAACCATTAAGTTGTGGCGGATAAGGAACACATTTCCCATCTGATCTGCTTATAAATTGTCCACTGTGGGCTTTGTTTTTATTGTTTTGCACCTTCTTCTGAGGCAACATGCTGGTCTCATTGGACAAGTGGTCTGGACTAGATCAGGAGGAGCAACAGATTTTTGGTTATTTGGCAATTTCAGAAAAGCTAAAAAAATCATTTTGGGTTGGACTAACATTTTGTTTTGATAAAATCAAATGTTTTGTTTGGATTCTGACCACTTTTAAATGTAACTGAATTTTTAGAACCAAATTAAATATAAAAAGTGTTTTCAGACTGTGGGGGAAAAATTAAAGCATTTAAAGTTTTTTATTCCTTCTCCTCCCACCCCCACCCCCCTCAAAAAAAAGGGAAAAAAATCAGCAAAGCTGACATGAATTCACAAAATGTTTCAGTGTTGCCAAACCTCCATGGTGTGCTGGAAAAAGATTTGGCCAAAATGTTTCTGTCCAGCCCTCCTCTAACCAGGATTGCAATTTCTGTGTTCCAGATATATGGGCTTAATAACCATTGCACCCTAGGGCCTCAGTGCAGTAAATCTGATGCTCTACTGTCAAAGCAGCACAAATAATTTTTCGCATCCTACCATCTGTTACCTCACTACACCCAAAGTCAGCAGCACTGGGGTCCAGCAAGAGGCCTTCTTGCTTTCAGAGCTGCCAAAGATTTGCATGATGCTGAAGCAAGATAGTGCATTACTAGAGTTGTGGATTCTGTTTCCTCGGGTTTGGGCATTCATTTCATACCAACCTCAACAAAAACAAAGAAATTAGTACTCAGGGAAGAGATGAATATATGATCTCATCACATCTCTACAAAGGCCAGACAATCCAATGAAATGATCGTTCTTCACTTTTACTCTAGGAAAAGCGGTTTTGAGAAATACCACAGAGGGGAGAGACTTGGGCTGAATCCCATCCCTGAACAACCAGACTGGAATTTGAATGTCAGATGCTTCTGTTTTTATAAATGGGTGACACAGACCCCTCAGATGCAAACACTCTGGAACTTCAGGGAATTTGAAGGTTGGATCTGGGTCTGAATTTTGAGGGCTGAACCTGATTTTACACAAAACCATCCCATTTAGCTGAATTTTGTATTACTTTAGTTGAACGTTTAGACTTTTTTTAGCTGGCATTTGGTGCCACTAAGCTCTACGTTTGGTAGAAGGGCATCCTATAATTAGAGTCTCCTTTTATTTACTCTCCCACTCCACCCCGATGAAGTGCTGGAAGTACTCACATTTGGAGTGTCTGTCACACAGGGCGGATGCTCGCATGTCACACAGTCTTATTGTCCCTTTGCTGCTACTGTATACAAAGGTGTTGCAGTGGTGTGGATGGAATTCTGCTGCTGTGATCACCTCTGTTAGTTCCTCCATGTTGGCTGGCTTTATATCTACGATATCTGGCACAGGCAAGTCAAGGAAAAAGAAACAGCAGGAACCAGCATTGTCAACATGCAGCCCTGGTGGTTATTAATCACCCCTGGCTTTCTTTACTATGCAATATTTAACTGGGTCAATTTGCTTTGGAAATCTATCACTCTCATACTCTGTGTTTGATAGCAAGTATGAAGATAGAGTTCAAATCTTTGCTGTTTAATCCTAAGTGATTAAAGTCTGCACCGGGATTTCTCAGCAAAGCCTTGTATTCTAGCTGTAGAAAGGATTTTCCATTCTTTCTCTGTATTTCTGAATGGCTGTGGTTCCAGGTTAGATTATAAGTAAGCAAGCAGCACTTGGTGTATATATTAGCATAGTGCACATCATCTGAGGACCTCATCATTATCCATTTTACAAATAGGGAAATTGAGGCCCAGAGAAGCAAAGTGTAGGCCTTGCATAAGGCCTCATGGTGAGTGACAGGTCTACGGCAAGAGGAATGGCCATGCTGGGTCAGACCATTGGTCCATTATTCTGTTCTCCAATAGTGGCCAATGCCAGGTGCTTCAGAGGGAATTAATAGAACAGGTAACCAGCAAGTGATTCATCCCGTTGGCCATTCCCAGACTACAGTACTGATCTAGTCAGTAGAACATACTCGCTCTAAGCAGACTCAGCCACACAAGTAGCTCCTTGGCTGCTTTGATCACCACAGTCACTTCCTTATTTCTTTACTGCTCGGCAGATATTTTCTTTTGGCGTGTGTTTGATATGTATTGTACTACACCTCATACTGTACCTGTTCACGGCCTTAGTATTTAAGCTCTTTAGGGCAAGGATGGTATTTGCCCAGAATATTTTAGCATCATGTACCTTTGATAGCGCTGTATAAATTACATAATACAGGACCAAAAATATCAGTGCATACACTCCCGCCCCTCATGTATTCAGAATGCAGTGAGATACGCCACTTTCAAGAGAGATGTTGTTCCAAGGAATGAAACAGATCAAGAACTATGGCTTGAGTTTAAAAATAGTTTAGATGAGCTATGCATTTCAATGCAAGTTGGGTATGTCCTTCTCTTAGATTCCTTAAAACATCTCAGCCTATGTCTACTGTCTTCAATATGAATATGGTATTGACAGACACTGTTCTTCACTTCACTGTTTGATTGAGGTCAATGAGAATGTGCTGACTGAAAGAAACTAATGCACTAAAGAGAAATCTCGTCTTTTGTTACATTATCTATTTACCTGGAGACTGCAGCTGCTTGTAATACATACTGTAATGCCCTCTTTGTACAAAAATATTTGCAAGACTCCACTTTGGCAAAATTGCCAGGGGGCAAAATAAACAGCTCTTATTAAAATTTCTGGAAAAAGAATATAACCCATATGATGTAACAATGCAAGAAAAACAAAACATGACAAACAGAAAACAATTACTGTAACAGGAAGATTTTTCCTCTCAAGAAAGTTTTGCAAGATTAGATCCAGTAAAATCCTGTAATGAAAATGAAATCACCCTGACGTTCAAATTGAGTTTGTCAAAGACGCCAGATGGAGGCAGTCAGAAAGGAACCATGTCAATCACAAAGAGCCTCCTAGTGGTACAGATGAGCCTTTGATGATTGTCTCTATCAATCCAGCCCTGACACTGACTTAGTGGTCACTGGTGGCAAGCTGCTTTAGATTTCACAGTCCAATCAAAATACCCAGCATGATACAATTTGCTGAATGTGCAGGGGTGATGGGGGTGGGGGGCTGAGAATAGCACCATTGCTATCATCACCCCATGGAAAGCAAATTAAGGTCCTGCTGTTAACAGCCATTTCCAGAGAAAAGAAGGTAGAAAAACAAACAAACCGTAAACTTCACAGGCCTGTGGGAATGACTTTAAAACCTGACTGCAAGAAAAGTCCTTTCCCCAGTGCAGCATGACATATGGGAGCATTTAAAGAAAGGACATTTTCCCCTTTGGGGTTAAAAAACAATAGGTGAACATAGTGCTCAGAGGTGGGAAGGGCTGATAACTGGCTATCACCTGGTGTCATCAATCAGGTACCTGCCACCCATCTTCAGTTCTGTCAATGCGCTTCAGTACTAATCTGCAATACTGCTGCGGGGTGACTCTTTCGGCATGAAGGAAGGTCTTGAGATTAACACACAAATTAGGAATCAGGACAGATCTCAGCTAACTATGAATTTCCTGTGTTACTATTTCAGTAGCATGGGGACATCAACTCACCTCTGTGTCTCTGTCCTTCTCTTTGAAACCAGAACATGTCGCTCTTAGTCATGTACAGAAGTGCTGCATGAAGGCAAATACTGGTATTTCCACTGTACAGATGTCAGAGAGAGGCAAAATGATTTGCATATGGTCATGTGGCAATTCAGTGGCAGAGCTGGAACTGTATCACCAGCCAGTGCCCTATATACGGGAATGCACAAAAGGAATAATACTACTTAGAATCATAGAATCTTAGGGTTTGATGGGACCTCATGAGGTCATTAAGTCCAATCCCCTGCTAAAAGCAGGACCAAATCATCCCAGCCAGGGTTTTGTTTAACCAGGCCTTAAATGTTTCCAAAGGAGATTCCACCACCTCCCTAGGTAACCCATTCCAGTGCTTCACCACCCTCCTAGTGAGAAAGTTTTTCCTAATATCCAACCTCAACCTCCTCCCCACCTGCAACTTGAAACCATTGCTCCTTGTTCTGTCCTCTGTTACTACTGAGAACAGCCTAGCTCCCTCCTCTTTGGAGCACCCCTTAAAGTAGTTGAAGGTTGCTATCAAATCCCCCCTCAGTCTTCTCTTCTGCAGACTAAATAAGCCTAGTTCCTTGAGTCTCTCCTCATAAGTCTTGTGCCCCAGCCCTCTAATCATTTTCGTTCCCCTCCACTGGACTCTTTCTAATTTGTCCACATCCTTTCTATAGTGGGGAGCCCAAAACTGGACACAGTATCAGATGTGGCCTCACCACTGCCGAACAGAAGGGAATAATCATATCCCTCGATCTGCTGGCAATGCTCCTACTGATGCAGCCCAATATGCCATTGGCCTTTTTGGCAACAAGTGCACACTGTTGACTCATATCCAGCTTCCTGTCCACCATAACCCCCAGGTCCTTTTCTACAGTGCTGCTACTTAGCTGATCTGTCCCCAGCCTGTACATGGGGTTTTTCTGTCCTAAGTGCAGGACTTTGCACTTGTCCTTGTTGAACCTCATGAGATTTTTTGGCCCAATGCTACAATTTGTCTAGGTTTCCCTGAATCCTGTCCCTCCTTCCAAAGTGTCTACCATTCCCCACAGCTTGCTGTCATCCGTGAACTTACTGAGCGTGCAATCTATCCCATCATCCAGGTAATTAATGAAGATGTTGAAGAGAACTGGCCGCAGGACCGACCCCTGGGGCACTCCACTCATTACAGGTTGCCAACTAGACATTGAGGCATTGATTCCTACCTGCTGAGCCCAATGATCTAGCCAGTTTTGTATCCACCTTATGGTCCATTCATCCAGCCCATACTTCCTTAACTTGTCAACAAGAATGCTATGGGAAACCGTATCAAAATCTTTGCTAATGTCGACCTAACTTAATCCCTGTCCAACCAGGCTTTCATTAAGTCAAATTAAGAAATTCCTTAAGTTGACTTAATGAAAGGTTAGGTCGACTTAATAAGGACCGCCAGTTAAGTCGACCTAACTCTTAGGTCGACTCCTTAGGTCGACCTAAGCACAGTGTGGACACTTATGTCTACTTTATTAGGTCAACCTAACGAAGGTTAGGTCGACTTACTAAGTCCCCGTTCACTTTAAGTCGACCTAATAAGGCCTAAAGTCGACCTAACTTTTTGTAGTGAAGACATAGCCCTTTTTATTACAGCCCTGCTCATTGCCAAGGAGTGCTTTCAAGTCACGTCCAATTGCACAGTGGTTTTGTGATGTGCACAAAATCAGGACTGGAATGATACCCCCCCAAACTCATTTTCACTTGTGACTTAAGTAGGATTTGAGCTTTGGTTTCAGAGGTGAAACGACAGTGTGTTAATCCTGTGCACGCTGTAACCTCCAGGGATCTTTAGACCTTATTAAACTGCACTGTACACTGTAGTCTGCTTTTTTTAAACTAACTAAACCATTTTTCCATTTTTTTAAGACTATACAGCGACTGAGTTTTAATGACAACAGTTGTTGGAGCAATTCCAAAAAATAATTGTTATTAAGAGATCAGTAATGCTTAAAAATAATTTAAAATGCTGAGGGCCCAACTAAAGTTACTAGGTCTGTGTCAGTAACTGAGAGAAGAGTTTGGCTCTGGAAATCTGCTGGCAAATTAAACTGCAGAGTAGTGGAATGGCATGAGGGGCGTGGCACACTGAGCAAAGATCTCAGGTTGCTCAAGATCAAATGGAGAATCCAAAATTGGGTTGCCAGAATGCGTCACAGAGTTTGGAGGGTTGGCTGGGTTGAGCTCCTTGCTCACGGTCTTCCAATCTGTTGTACCTGATAGACTCCTGTGGGAGAGGCATTGAGTCTGGGGTGTCTTGGGCTGCCTCTGGGTCACACCAGGCTGTCAAGTTTACATGTGGATCCTGAGCTGAGAAACATTGAGAACATTGCTCGCAGGGACTAACTTCAGATAAGTGAAAACCCAACCCCATAAATTATATAAAGGATAAAAAGAAAAGCAGTTTAAAAGCCAGTTCCATGACTGAGCAGACTCCATGGCAGTAACCCGTGATTGCAAATTGATGCAATGAGGAAATGTCAGTAGCATTACATAATCTACTAGTCGTTTATTGACATTCTTTTCTGACAATAACTGTTTGACTAAATGGAAATTATTATGAAGAATCTATTTTCATCTAAATTTGGGGGACAGGGAGGCAAAAAAACTGAAATCTAGATTTTTTTGTTTTGTTTTCCAATGAAAAGTTGATGAAAACTTTTAAATTTTATTGAGACTTTTCATTGGGGCAAAAATTATTTCCCAACCAACTCTACAATTTACTAAATTATAATTTTCTCTTCTTAGAAGTAAAACCCCCAAATCTTTTATTCACTGAATCCTAAAGTACTGATTGTTTCTCCTATCTCATCACATGACTCCTTGCTGTGACCTGTAAGATTCTTCGCATCACACGGTTCTTTTTTCATAGCGGGTTTTGGGGCAATATTTTGCTGCATCATTCTCTCCTCTCATGAAACCTTTACATTATTTTCCCATATGTGATAAAAGACTTGTTCCAAAGGCAAAGGTTTTATCTCCCTTTCTTCTTCGGAGTGGGTTACCACATCTAGGCAAGCTATCCTGTTTTGACTGAACATGGCATTCATCACTTTCTGTTCTAAACCACTGTAAACAGTTGCCACAAACACTACCCCCTTTCCTCCCCTAGAGTAGCTGAATTTCAGCGATTGCCAAAATGATCCCCAGCTGATGAAGTTTGTTGTGTGCTTTGAGGATTTCTCGGCAGAAAACCCCACAATAACATCCGTGATTATCCTCATTCCATTGTTATTATTTCTGATGCGGCTTTTATAGGGATGACTGGCACGGTCTCATTTGTATGTCTGCAACTGGCAACCTGTCACACGCTACAGTTTATAATGAAAACTAAACTATTAATATTTCCTCTCCTCATTTTCCCCAAGGCATCTGTCTTCTAAATCACCTAAAGGAAATCCCCTCCTCCCATTTAGACCCTGCAGGCAAAATTCACCATGTCACCCAATCAGGAAAGCAGCAGCTTGTAATGATGCCCAGCTGAGCTGTGTTCAGTCTTACGGCTCTTGGTGTAGTTGTAAAAAAGGAAGGCGAAAGACACCTTGCAAGTGCCAGCATTCTAACCACTGTGGTAACATTTTTGCATCCAGAGCACCTTGGCACTTACATTTTGGTATTTTTAAGCTATAATTTTACACCCGGCCCAGACTGACACACACAAATTGCAATCATAATAGCAGCACTAATAATTGGTACTTAGGTAGCACCTTTTATCTGAGACTCTCAGAACACTTTACAGCAATTAATGACCAACAACAGCCTGCCTACAACTAGTGCAGGTCTGCACTTCAAAAGCTGCAGCAGCACAGTGAAAACGTTGCTATGCTGCAAGAGGTGGTAGAACAACCAGCGTAGTTTGGTCTGCACTGCAGGTTAGAGCAGAATAACTGCATCACTCAGGTTGTTTGGATTCATCACATCTTTGAGCAAGGTGGTTCTACCAGCGTAAGTCTGCAGTGTAGACTCGGCCTGAGTAACCCACCCACATGAGGGACCAGATGCCATGTCCCTAAAGAAACTGAATTACATTCTCTTGCCACTAGAACTGAGGTGCACTGTGCAAAAGAAGCTGGTACTGCTGCTTTCTGGCCAGTAGACAAAGGTCTCCAGAGCTCTCAACACTCTTTGGGCAGTGGACGTCATCCAGGGTTCTCTGCTTGATGTCCCCCTTGGAATTCCTTGCCTGGACCCAGTGATCAGGACCCTTGTCCCGGCTTCTCGTGTGTTTTCCCTTGTGATCTGTTGATGCCAGGGTTCAGTGGCTCCTGTCTGACCTGAGGGAGTCTTTCGTTGCCCTGGTGAGCTTTCCCCTCCCCCCCCCCCAGTTATAAGATAGGACACCCGTTTCTATTCTCAGGTTCTCTACTACTCAGTGTTCAACACTTTTATCCCCACTCCTGGCCTTTAACCCTTTGTTTACTTTCTTCCTCTTAATCATCCTCTGTGTCTTTGTGGCCCCTTCCCTCTCCCATGAGGGAAATGCCATTGTACTTTGTAATTTCCATCCAAGGCAGATTGCACTGATTTGTTGCAAATTGCTGTGAGGTAGCAGGAA
This sequence comes from Pelusios castaneus, assembly GCA_007922175.1. Classification (NCBI taxonomy): domain Eukaryota; kingdom Metazoa; phylum Chordata; order Testudines; family Pelomedusidae; genus Pelusios; species Pelusios castaneus. The sequence continues at coordinate 3,123,470 of ML685833.1, forward strand.
ATGCATGCATTGCACCATAGTTTGGAATTGAGCCATCACAAAGGTTCTCTTAGCATTTCCACCGGGGCACCTACAGACGTCACAGAAACTCACCCCTTCCACCATACTAAATGCACTTCAGAAAAACAAGAGCAGCTGCTCTCATGTCACATCTGGAACCAGACTGACCCTCCATTAGTGTGCAATACAGACAAAGCTTGCATATACACACACCATTATGCAGGGTCAATCCCTCAGGTCCTCACTCCGTGTATACATGGATTGAACTCGCACAGAAGCAAGGAGTGAGGCTGCCTTTGGAATTCTTTCTCTTTGGAGGAGTCTCAGAATACAAGTCCAGCTGTGTTCAGGGTATGTTGCAAGATATGTGTAGTCCACATATCTGTTAATTAACAGTTTGTTGTGTTCATGCTTTATACTTTAATTTCTGTATGTGAGAAAGCTACTGACATAGGGTAACTAAATGGGGTAATTTGCAGTAATAAAAACAGAGCTAAAATAATAATTATTATTAGCATCTTGTTGTAAAGCACATCATAATGAGCTAAACCCTGAAGACCTCCCTCAAGTCTTGTTCTGGCCTTCCTTACGTAAACCTCCAGGGGTTCATTGGAAATTTTGCCTGAATAAGGAATGAATAACATTTGCATAAGGGACACAGCATCTGACTCAGTGTTTATATATGACCATGCATATATAGCATTATATTTTTCTAAGAGAAAACCTAATTCAATTATAAGAAGGATTTGTAGACAATGGAAAAGAAACCCTCTGAAAGATGTAAACACAAGGCTCAGGTGATCTTATTCTTCTCAAGCCTGGGTTCTACAAGACCCTCTCCTGATTGAACGATAACTCCAGCCAGATATATGAATCAAAGGATACTAAAACTTTGATTAGTTATTTCGAAGTTCCATAAATTTATCCTCAGGTCATCTGCTGACATGTAGGTTTCATAGTCACTGTTTACAGATATGGAGTTGATGTGATATGTGTGTGCATTGGCAAATACTCTTCGGGGAGTGGCCTCTACCATTAGATCCATGGGCCTTAGTACAGGGACCTGGCAAGAAAAAGAACAATAGCAAGGCGTTACAAGAAAAATACAGTTTCAACATTAAAAGAGATCTAATTGCAACATCCATATCAGTACATTCAGCTAACTTTCCAACTATCTGCCTGACAGTTGAGTTAATTCAGGGCACTGTTCATTTATGGGAAGACTGGATTGTTCAGTGACATGAATTAGTTTTTGCCTCTAGGTCACAGGATTGAATCTAAACCAGATCAGGGATGTCTGATAGTTCCCATTTGATGGTGGTTTGTTATCTTGTGTGAACCAGGTTGGTGGTCCCCACCCAGTTCTTAGTGAACAGTGGTGTGCATCACATGTAAACCATCATTACAACTGGCACACTTGTAGGTTCTCTTTAGTCCCCAGAGATTTAATCCTGCTCTTTCACTAACATAAATTTGCTTAAGCTCCTTGCCCCTCACAATTTTATAAATTAATATATACATCAATATATAGAAGGAAAAACAGATGTAGAAATCCTTTATATTTGGAGAAAAGGCATTGTTCCCGTTATGTTTGAACACAGCATTGAAAGTTGGGTATCCCTGAGTTCTAATGACCCCTCTGGCAAAGATTCTCTCTTCAGCCTTAATCAAGTCATTTAACTGTTCTGCCTCAGTTTCCCACTTGAAATATGGCAATATTAATACTTAATAATTCACAGGGCTATTGTGATGTTTAATGTTTTGAACACCAAAGGTCTATCATAACTGCTAAGTTGTTGGGTTTGGGGTTTTTTAAAGAAAACTACCTTTAAGTGCTACAGTGAAATATTCTGAAGAGCATATTCAGGACCCAATCTTGCTATGAAATCCAAATGAATGAACTCCTGCCCTGCAGTTCTGCACTGGCCCAGGGGCCCATCTACACAAGTTCATTTGCGGGTCAGAGCTCCCAATATTAACACTTACTTCCAAACTGCTGCTAAAGCCAGGGGCTTATTCTTATTACAAAATGCAGATACACAGAAAGGCTAAAATAAAATCACTGTAGAGATTTTTCTCTCCCACCCAGCAGTTCCTTTATTCTTTGTTGTTAAAAGAATAACTTTTTAAAAGGACATCCATGTCAGCATAGATTCCCTCCTCCCCACCCCACTTTACGGTAAAATAATGGAATAGGGAGATGGGAAGAGAGAAGAAAATAGAAAGAACAACACTGGAGCAGATGGAGGAAAAAAATGGCTGATATAATTTTCCCTTGTATATTTATTAACCAGAAGCCATGTAAGACATTAGTGGATGAATAGAGTCAAAAACTGTGTATGCAAGAAGGACATAAATAATATCTAGACATAACATTAAGGCAACTTAATACAGTAGAAAGGTGTCAGTCTATGCTTCCTTTTGCCAAGAAACCATTCCCTCAAGCTACTTCATTACTGTGTGTATTATCTGTATGCTGCCCAAAGAGATTTCCCACGGCTGCTGAGGTGGGGATAGATGTATGACAGCCAGGATCAAGTGACACTAGAACATAGGAACTGCCAGTTCAGAGCCTGAGCTTAATGTGATGAGCCTGCTACCTAATTCAGCCTGACATATTCAATGATGCATCATTTGCCGTTGAAGGACTTTGCTCAGCCATCTGGGGACATGGTCTAGCATTTTGCCCAGAAACTGCAGGAAGCAGGCTGTCATTCAGACTGTCAGAAACATGATGGTTTGCAAAGGTAAAGGGTTCAACTGTTACACCAGACCTCCCTGGAAACAAAAGTGAATAAATAAATAAATAAATTAAATAAAAGGCTTTGGCATAAGCTTTCTCTCAGCACAACATTGATGAGCAGTACAGTGATGCCTTGACTATCAGCCTACCCATCCCATCCCACTCATACACATGTTCCTATCCCCAAAGCCTGCATCACTGCAATACCAGCATAGGTAAGCGCAGGTCTGTTTAGGGGGAGCTGTGAAAAGCTATAGGTCCAAAAGACCCAACCAGAGTTTTATTTGGCAGCTTACTGCAAACAATTCAGTTTTCTTCCGCCCTGAGAGTGAAGATAACAGCATCCTCAACCAATAAAGATTGCCACCTTCTAGGACGGAGCCAAATTCTGAGGAGTCTACTCAAGTCTTACTCAGTCCTTCATCAGGCTGTTGTCAATGTCTTTTGGTCCTTCGTAACTATTGCATTTGGTGTAATGGATATATAATCTGACATGCAGGACAAAGGCAGGTTTTTTTCAGCTGTTAAAACTTCAAAGAATCTGTATTTGAACTTGTGAAGGTGTAACTGCCCATGCACATGCCTACTTGAACACACAAAGTTACACCTGGTTTGTGGGTGCAATTGAGGCTTTTGCTTGACGAGAGCCAGCACTGGAACCTTGAATCCGAACCACTTCCAATTCTGGTGCAGCATCAGTTCAGATTTGCCTGCCGAAATTCAAGCCCACCCATAAGGTTTTGGTTTGCAGGAAGAGCTAAACCCCGTTCAGGATGTTGATGGAGAACAGCTGGCAAGATTCATGGGCTGACTGATCTGAAACTGAATCCTAACCCTCATTCAGTCTTAGATCTACTTCCCAGCCTATTCCCAATCTGGAGCTGGATCCAAATAGCGTCTCCCCAGCCATGTCTAGTCTCTGGAGGCAAAGCCAGTACACATGCATATTTAAGGGTGCCTAGCTGTGCCTGCCATTGATAGATTTTGGGCTCACTGGCTATGTCTACACTTGTTATTTTAAGTCAACTTAGCTAAGTCGACTTAAAGTCAACTTAGCATGTCCCCACTCAAAAATTAAGTCAACTTAAAAGGGGACCCTGCCAAATCGACTTAGAGCGTCCACACAATTTAGAATCAAATCGACGTTTACTTTTAAGTACAGTTGCCCTTAAGGGCCACAGTTTTGACATCACTGCATAGTTGGTCCTCCTTAGAAGGTAGAAAAAGAGAGGGAGCCACCTTGGAAGAGCAAGAAATACAAGTATTCACTATCGGTTATATGAACATTTGCATATTTTGCACTAGTTACAAAGAAGAGAAGAAATGTGTGCATGTATCGAGCAAACCGTCCTATCTCCCTTCTCAGTTGGACTGCTTAGGATGTCTGCACTGCAATCCGTAGCTACTTGGAATTTGCAGCTGAGGCTATTTTACACAACCAAAGGGTGAATTTTCTCTTTCTATTACCATTTGTTCAAATATTTCTTTAAAACACAGTCTTTATGCCCTTCACTATCAATGGAAATAAAGAAAAGAGGATTCTTGATTTTTCAAAAGTGAAAGTGCTCTGTTTGCTTTAGTGAGGAAGCAGGTGTGGAATCAAAATCGTTTGACTTGGGGAGTCCCAGAAAACATAATAGCAAACCACTAACCAAAGAATCAAAAATGGAAAAGATCTTCTATCTAGTCTACTTCAGAGCTGATGCAGGTTTGTTTTCTGCTTTGTATTTTCTAAAATATGCCGTCTAGTCAAGGTTTTAAAGTCTCAAGCAACAGTCCCCTTGGGAAACTACCCTAGACTAAGTGTCTACACTGGCAATTTAAATTGACATGAGGAGGCTTAAATCAACTTAAATTAAGCCACGTCCACACTAGGCTTTCATTAAGTCGACTTAAGAAATTCCTTAAGTCGACTTAATGAAAGCTTAAGTCGACTTTGTTACTACCACTCATTAAGTCGACTTACCCCTTAAGTCGACTTAAGGACGGTGTGGACATGGAGTAACCCTTAAGTTGACTTAAAGCTAAGTCAACTTAGTCCACTTTGTTAAATTGACTTTAATAAGGTCGACTTTAAGTCGAATTAAAGTTTACCTTATTAAAGTCAGCTTAACAAAGTGGACTTAACTTTTCTACTGTAGACATAGCCCTAGAGCCTAACAGACCTCCTCGTTACAATTTCTGCTTAACATACAGCAAATGGAGAGAAATGATAGTCTAACATAACAGCACTACAACTAGTTGCCTTCCACAAAGATTTGCAATGCTGAATCAGCCGTTGAAAAAGAGCATCAAAATTACCAGAAGCTAATGCACGAGGCAATGAATTTGCTCAGAATTGCAGTACTTTGCACGTGTTAAATGAAATTGGCTAATAAAATGACTGGTCACTTGGTAGCAATTAAAACTTTATTTATTTATTTATTTTAAAAAGCATACAGCCCTCCTGTTAGACTCTGCTTAAACCACCCAACTCCTACTGGTATTGTCATAACAATCTTGAACAATATAGAAAACTCCTAAATGCATTCTTTATTCAATTACCAAACTAACCTGGAGGGCAATATCTGGTATTATATACACCCATTATTAAAGGGTAATTCAGTGTAACAAACCGAATCAAGTACATACAAAGGCTGTCACATAAAATAAACCACTAACAAATTAAATTACTTTCTGTTTTCAAGAGGGAGAATGCCAGTCCATTTTCATTTTAAAAAATATATGTCTTAATTTTTCTTTTGGATTTTAAAGAAAGGACCACCCCCCAACCCCCCTCCCCACCCCAGTATCTGGAGTTGATCATGCTTGTTTGATACTCGCAGAACATTCAATCTTTTTCTCCTTGTCTAGTGAAGGTTTCTCCTTTCCTGAGTTAATGAAGCACTAATCCTCTCTTGAGCTGTAAAATTCATTTTCTCCATGGTTCAGTGGCGGATATGATTCAAAAAGCAAGGAGCCAGCCTGCCTTGGCCCCTTCTCACATATCAGAATTGCATCTTTCTTCCAGTTTCACTCTATTATCAAAAGGCTCAAGCGGTGTTAATGTGATCACGTAATTGTTATTAGTTCCTTCCTTTGTTATGCTCAGTTTCTGCTGTTTTGTATGGGTAGTATAATGATTTGCACAACCCCTTTTGGAGAAGAGTGTAGTCTTGTTCCTTTCATTTGGGATGATGGACATAACTCAACTGGATTTGCTTTCACGAGTAACATTGTATCTTTCACCCTCCCTTCTCCTCTGCTTGCCCAGATTTGGAATGCAGTGTTGCCAAATTTTGAGTCAATAATCGACAATTTTCATCATTTTAAATCTTCAGATTCAGGAGTCAGATAAATAAAGGAAAACTCAAATTGCCTCATGTTGGTACCAAATATCTCAGGATTCTTAAATCTGTTACATGATTATGGAGGCCACGCCCACGAACAGATGGGACTGAATACTATGAGACATGCCAGAATGAGGGGGGCCAACCATTACCCATGCAAGAAACTTAACATGTTGCAGGATTTCTTCTACTCAGAGTCAGTAGCTCTCTTTCCATTACTTTCATATCAGAACTGACAATAAAAATGAGCAGAGATCCAAATTATGTGGGGGCAAAAAAATGTAGTTGGCATCAAAACTTAGCTTGATAAATTTATGTAGGGGATGATATGAGGGGACAGCCTAGTTTGGCAATTAAATGATCTTTGACAACTAGTGGTAAATAGGCCAATGGCCTGTGATGGGATGTTAGATGGGGTGGGTTTCTGTTTGGGTGTTTGGGTGTCTGGCTGGTGAGTCTTGTCATATGCTCAGCGATAAGCTGATCACTATATTTGAGGTCAGGAGGGGATTCTGTCCCCGCCGCCCCCAGGGAAGATTGGCAGGAGCTCTGGGGTGGGGGTCCACCTTCCCCTATAACTTGTGAGGATAAGTCACTTGCTGGTGGTTTCTCTGTACCTTCAAGTCTTTAAACCACGATTTGGAGACTTCAGTGACTCAGTCATAGTCTAGGTGTCTATTGCAGGAGTGGGCAGGTGGTTCTGTGGCCTTCATTGTGCTGGAGGTCAGACTAGATGATCATATTGGGTCCTTGTAACCTTAAAATCCATGACGGCCTGCCAGAAACCCTGTGAAGGTGAAGAACTCTGCCAGCCCAAGAGTGTGGGGAGGAATGAGGCATGGGCCCGAGGACTGCTGTAAGGACACCCCATTATAGCTGGGGCTCACTTGTGAGGAAGAAGGATTGGCCAACTCGACCTGATTGAGGCTGAAAATTCAGTTCTCTTTTTATTTTTGTTCGACTGGTTAAAATGACTCTGTGACCCTAAGAGGGCTGGACTTAAATGTTCCTTGGCTGAAGAGTGGAGTTGTGAAAAGAGGTGGGGGCACTGCAGGGCTGAAATGAGCATCAGCAGAGGAAGCCAGAGAAGACTGAACTAACATACCATTCCTTGCCATGCGGAGGTACTGTAGTGGTGCAGCCACCCTTCTAAAGAGACCACAATAGCAGCTGCAACCCAAAGGCCTTCAAATATATGCTGCCACAAGGTACCAAACCTCTCAGGGAGATACTGTATTATCCCCATTTTACAGAAGGCAAAGAACATTTAAGTGTGTTGGTGTCAGAGCCAGGAGTAGAACCCAGAGTTCTTGATTCCCCAAAAGTTATTTCAATACCCATTCCACAGGATGGTTTGCCTTGTTTCTTAAGTGCATTTGGTGCTGGCAAATGCTTTTCTTAAGCTGGAAAGCCCAGTGAGCACCATGATGCTCATGGGCATTGCTCAGATCTGCCTCTGAAATGGAAATCAGTTATTTACAACTTTAAAACAGATCTGAAGTTCCCTCATAGTAGCAAATCCAAAATGTCAACACTGGTCTGGTGCCTTGCCTCCAGCTAATTGATTTTAATGCTATTTGGGTGCTAGAAAAAGTCAGTGGTTTGCAAAAGGGCTTCCAGTCATTGTGGCAAATTTACAAAACTGCAGTAGACTTCCCCAGCTGTCTGATGTGCTTCATGTAAACAACTTGAGGGGAAAAGTCACATAAACAACCAAGCGTCTGGCACATCCCATGTATTTTAAGTGAGCACAGACATGGGCCTTACTGTAGAAAATTACATTTACAAAGGAATAAATCATATTACTAGAAAAGCTACAAAGAAAATTGCATTGTTGGTAGAAATATATAAATAAAATAGCTTATCTGTTAGATTTGTGAGAAGTGAAATGGTTTCAGGTTTCCTTTCTATTGTTGTTTTCTATGGACAGAAAGACAGCCCTTACTGATGAAGAAGCCATCAGCTCCTCTGAAAACACAAGTCATGAGTGTGTAAAAGAATTGGATTTCCCGCAGGCTGTAGTTTCCAGAGAAGACACTGCACTGGGAGTCAGGAGACCTGTGTGCAACTTCCAGTTCTGCCACTGTCTGCTCTGTGAGCTTGGGCAAGTCACTTGACCTCTCTGTGCCTCTGTTTCTCTTCCTACCCATTGACTGTGTTATCCGATGAGAATATAAACTTCCTGTGCCCAGCAGAATGGGGCTCCAATCTTGGTTGGGATTTCTAGGTGCTGCAATAATATAATTAAGAATACTTATCCATCAGAGCTTGTGATTCTTCTGCCTTTTATTAAATTCACGAATCTTCATGGAAATCTCACTACTCCTTGGTGAAGTCTGCTGAACCCATAGAAATGATGGGGTATGCGGATCACAGTGGTAGATGGGTGAGTTAAAAACCTTTCTCGGACCTAAAGTAAACTCTGTTTGGCTTGAAAGTTTGTCTCTCTCACCAGCATAAGTTGATCCCATAAAAGATATTTCCTCATCAGCTTTGTCTTTTTGATTTTAAAAGTGGCAGACTTCTAAATATTCAGGTTTATATATATGTAGACAAAAGGTGAGGCTCTGCTCTCAGTTACACCAGCACTGAATTCTAGAGTAATTTCATGGAAATCATTGTAATGCAATGGAGTAACTCTGGATTTACACCAAGAACTGCAAGCAGAATCTGGCACGCAATGGGAGCCATTTAAAACATCAGTACACAATATAGCCACTTCATTTAGGTTCCTATCTGGCCAGGGGCTACCAAAACTCCTTATCTGAGCTGAGGTTATTACCTGTTTAAAGCGTAAGGAAATAATGCAGCATCTCAGATACCCTGGGGTAATAACTGAGATAGTCTCTTCTTTGTGACACCCCCTGCAGTCAACATTGTACGTATAATAATGCTTACATGCACAGTAACTGCGAAGCTGAAAATTAGACTTAGCTATCAGAAACCGTTATTTTTTAATATTTATACTGTGTTAACTTGGGTATGTGGGAGCAGCTCCCAGCTCAGCCAGATGCTGTTGCTAGTCACCATGTACAAATCAACTTTAACGGGTTTACTCCAGAATTATACCTGTGTTACCAAAAGCACAATTCATCCCATGACTTCAAACAGGGTCCTAGCCTGCCAATGAGGTCAGAATTAGGCCCTATGAAATTAGCAACACTGAAGTTCCTTTTGTAAAGCACACTAGACCTAACCTTTTATTTACAACGTGGAAAATACCATCCAGTTCGATGGAAGTCGGAAGACCGCACTAGTTCTCCGGGGCCAAACCCTGAGGTAAACTGACCATAGTTCAACAACGGAGCACCTCTGTGCATCGGACCTTCATTTTTATTTGTAACTCCAGAAGGGACACTCTGTGCTGTCAGCAGCAGAAATAACAGGCCAAAGCAGCCTGGGGATTAATATTTTGCAGGCAGAATATGCATCAAAGACTATTTTCATGGCAGACTTGCAATTTCACGCTCTCTCTGACTTTGTCTTATTGGGCCTATCTCCTGAAGTGAGAGAAGATACATACCTTTCTGTGTGAAGATAAATTTACTATCTCATTACCAGTCCATGTCACCTATAATTCTGCTGGTTTCATATGTTTTCCCTAGACATTTCCATCCCTTCTAAACCTTACATTTACACTAATGTTGTTTCTTCTGTGATTTATTATGTGGGATTGTTTCATATAATCGAATGCAAGCATAGAGACATTCTAACACATCAAATATTCTTAGGTTTGTCAGGGAGCAGAAATCCTGCACTGAATTAAGCTCTACTAGGCTGGGATATGGGAGGAGCAAGATGTTCAGCAGACTTAGGAATTCTGCAAGAATTATATCAGGATTGTGGGCCCAGTCTTGTGAGGAGCTGGGTGCTGGAGCAAAGGGTGCTCAACATTGGCAGGATCGGGAGCTAAGTACAGTGTACATAACTGTACCCAGCAATCTAAAAATGCACCAAAGGTCAAAAATCTCTTCCCTGAAGAGCTGGCAAACCAAAGGCTCGGAAAGGTGCTCTTTTCTGCTCACTACATGGCAAGGCATTGCGTAAACTGTCTGCAGCCAGATTCCAACATTGTTTATGTCACACTGGCTATGTCTACATTTGCAAGTTAGTTCAAATTAAGAAAGCTTAATTCGAACTACCTTAAGCCTTGGCCACACTAGGCTTTCATTAGTTCAAATTAAGGACTTCCTTAATTTGAACTAATAAATTCAATTGCTTAGTTCTGAATTAACAGTTAATTCGATCCGTTAATTCGAACTAAGTCAAATGTGGCCATATTAGTTCGAACTAACTGCTTAGGTCGAACTAATTGGCAGATTGACCTTCCTGAAACTGACTAATTCAAACTAAGCAAGTGCCCTGCATGGACATGGCTAGTTCGAACTAGCATTCTAGTGAGGCCATGCTAGTTCGAATTAAGTTAAAATTAGTTCGAATTAGTCAGTTCAAATTAACTAATTCGAACTAGCTTTTCTAAGTGCAGACATAGCCTCTGTCTCCCTGTGGTGATATGAGTGGGATCTCATATTTAAATAGAAGAGAAAAATCCCTCTGCCAACATAAAAATGGATAAAACAAAAAGAAAATGGGGGAAGAGGATAAAGCCTGGATATCAATACCTGCATCTCGATTTACAACATGCTGTCAAATGCTCAAACATAAGGTAACGATTTCCTAACATTTTATATTTCATATTATCTTTAAAACAAAGGAGACAGGAAATCAAGACTCCCAATCCCAGCTCTCCCATGGACTCACTCTGTGTCCCTAGGAAAGTTGCTCCAGCCCGCTGCCTTGGTTTCCCCGTCTATAAAATGGGAATAACAATTCCTACCTGCCCACCTGAGCAATGTGTGGATTAAATTTAATTCATGCTCTGAAGATGCATTATTTCTTTCATTTACAGATAGGAACCAGAAAAAATTCAGATATAGATATATTTTAATAAACTTGTTCTCATTTCAAACTGGCCACCTGAGCCTGCAGGATAGATGTGAGTTTTTTGATATGCTCTTTACTCTTTATCAGACGGTCGCCACAGTAGTGGTGCACACAATAAAGACAGTAAAGCCGATGCCGCCGAGCAAAAGAGGGAGTGAGTTTGCTTTAATGAATGTGCTTAGCGCTTCTTGACAGACTTGCCAGCAGGAGTCCTGTTGAGCTTTTCAATTACCATTTCACTACAGAGAAAACTGGCCCACTGAATTGCTCCAGCACCAGCACACAGGCAGGTATTCAGAGCACACCCTCACCTAATGGAATCAGAACTGGCTGGATAGAAAAAGATTAAGCAATATTTCATTCTTTGCTAAGATCTGGCCTCCTGTGATACAGCCTAACGCGCCATCTCAGCAGCATGATACACTGTGGTGGTGTGCTGCAGAAAGGCTAGGGAAGCAGATTGGCACACTGCTTCCATGCCCTACGCAGGCTCTGAAAGCGCCAACTCTTGCTTTTGGTCTGACTTCACTGGGGTACTCTCTGAACAGAGTGGGAAAGGGATCATTTTCTTTATGAATCGCTGTGCTACACCTACGCCAGAACATAACCCAAACAAGGAAGCTGCACTGGAACCATGCTTGGAAAAACACGCCTCGCAGAATGAAGCAACTTGTCCCACTCTCTTTGGGCAAGGTACCACCAACACTATGCCCATGGCTCCAGTTGAGTGAATGCTCCTAATCTCCAGAGGGAGGGTAAACGCAGTTAGCAGAGTGCCAGCCATGCTGGGGACAGGGCCTTCACCACTGAGCATCCCTCAGACCCTGAGGTTATTTTCTCCACACCAGTCTCAGAACCGGCCTATCAGGCACAAAGGTTGTGAGAGGGAGCAGAGATACTGCACTCACCGACTGGAGGCAGCCAGCATCGTGCTGGCGTCTGGGAGTGATCCTGCATCACACACACCAGTGGGACCATTGCTACTGATTTCCATGAATGAAGGATCAGGGGGCATCCTGGCTAGTACAGTTAAAGGTGCCCCATACAGCAAGGAGAGGGGGACTGGGCAGGTTAGGGCAGTAGTCTCTGGCACCCCTCTCTTGTGCCTCCCTTCCTCTCTGCAGCACGGGGAGCTCATGCAACTCCACATTAAAGTGTGTCACGGTTACCATCTCTTCTGCAGGCGAAGTGCCTCAATCAGTTACCGTGTGGGCACTACACGTCTCTCCCCGCAGTGCTCCCATGCCTGTCAAACCCCAGCAGAGCCCTGACATATCTTGAAGAGAAGCTCTCACCAAGCTTTTTTTCAAAGGTCTCTTCCCCTTTGTTTCACTGTTCTTTGACCCTTGTGTTTCCTTTCCCTTTGCTGCTGCAGCTTTTACTTTATGCACCATCAAAGTCTTTCTTACATTCTCTGGATATTTCTGCTGCTCAGTGTCTGCCTTCATCCTAAATGTGGGGCAACTCCCCCCACATATTATTTACCCAAGCAGTCTCACTGGAGCCAGTTAGTAGAGTTTGGTCCATAAACATTGCTCTTAATCATTGTCACCCCCTCAGACACTTTCCCTGCTCACTGTGTTCCATCCCGTGCCTAAAGAATTCTTTCCCTGCTCAGTGGTCTGTTCCATATGGTCACTGTACATATTTCTCCATGTCTCTTGTCTTGTCTCTGGCATTACTACATCACACAGGCCTGAAGTTCTGACAGCCATAACTGGAGCTGGCCATAAAGTAAAAAATATCCTGATTCATGAGTAAAAGCATCACATTTACTTTGCTGTCATGCATGGCGGCCATGTGATTTTTGGCAACTGCCAAGAATTTGTGAAACAGTTTATGAATACCATAAGGCTCACGAATCTTAGCGTGAACATTCATTCACTCCAAATTGCTACAAAAAAGTGCCATATTTGTTTTTCCCTGGTTTAAAAAACATCAGTCAGCCAATCATAGAACGCATGTGACTTAAGCAACCATTCACACATAAAGATCATAGCTAGTTGAAGCAACACATTTCCAAACAACTCACAGGCTGAAAATTATCAATAAAAATCAAATTTATGGCAATCAGGACCAGTTTGGAAGCTATTCACTAGCCCCCAACAGAGGTTACATTCATAGCAAGTTTTATTAAAACAAAAATTCAGGATTTCTCATTTCCTGTGCATTTGTGCATGGCACTAATTATTTTTTAGCTCAGAGTTCTTCCTTGTTTAATTATTATATACTTATACATTATTTGTACTGTATATTTCTTCAGGTGACGAAATGTGATGAGTTTATAGCTACGTGGGATAGAAACTAGAACATTTTTATTATTTGAGGGTAATCTCAATCACAGCTTTATGGACTGCCTAAAATTTAATTCCACTAACGGACAGGATTCTTTAAAATGATCTCACTCATATATTTTTTCCCCATCCCAGGAAAGCCAATATCATTTAAAACCCCTCCACCAGATTTATAGCTGTTCTGTCTTCTGATAATCAGGAAGAATTATGCAAAAGAACAGTTGCATTATCAAACACAAATTTACAGCAATCTAATTCCATTTGATAATTCTGCCTGGCACACTGTTTTTACAGTATGCCTAGATGAAGATACAGACTGTGTAATTGCTGTGGAAAAACAGATGAATAGGAAAAAATTCTGGAAGGTCAATTATGGTCATCAGGGCTTTAAGCTGAGTTTACAGACATTAAATGGATGGATAATGAGTTTGCACCAGAAAAGCAAGAATCTAGCTCATGACCTGGACAAATGGGGGAGGAAGGAGACAGAGGAGCATAGAACTAAAATTACCTTTTCAGCAATCTGAAGCGTTAAATAGCCAGAGATCTAACTAGCATCTACATGCTGCTTTCTTAGTCTACTCTTGGTCCAATAAAGGATTAAGACTGCAAAGAAGATTATTACAAATTTTATTTCCAAAATTACTTCAGCTGTTAAAAACACACAAAAAACCAGAACCACTCAATTCTCAAACTACAAGTATGGGTTTTGGTGTCCTGACTGAATTTTCAAACCGGGTAATTTCATCTCCCTGGTGATACAATTTAAACCATAAGGGTGGGATTCAGTAAGTAACTCTCCCCTTACTCCTGAGGTAACAGCTAACCAAACAAGCAGCTGACAATCAGTGTAACACTGGGAAAGATCAGCCATGCTTCTTTTCCTCCAGCCATATCCCTTTGCAAAGTGTCTGTGCTACACCAGAAGATCTAGCCCTGGCTTTTTTTCCCTTCTATAAACTAACAATATTTAATGAGCAACAAAAAAGTAAGTGAACCCTAAGAGTGCACTGCACAGTCAGTAGCACAATTCAGATGGGGCTAATGAACTGTCCTGCCTGAGACCGTATGTGTCAGTGCAAGTCAAATACTGTCCCACCAGGTCTAAAGAAGCGAAACCACCGAAGATTGCATTTTGAGCTCAGCTGAGCATGCAAAGACGGCACACTGAACTGTTTTAGAGCAACGTAGGTGACTGTAGTGCAACTGGGGAAATCTTTTTTTTCAATTACTTTTGTTGCAGTGGTTTGACAATGATCTGATCATTTGAAATTGATTAGTTCTGCCACATGCATTTTATAGCACTTCATTATTTTTAAAAAGCCAAATGTTTCAAATTACTCTGTTTTTACATTCTCAAAAACATTATCATTTAAATGACAAAGAAATAGAAATCTCTGTGCTGTGGAATTAATACTCTGACACCAGCAACGAAGCCACAGTGCTAGCAGCATAACAATTTTTATTCACAGCATCATTTTTCCCTCCTCCACACTGAACTGCGGACACTTGAAGTTGCATATTAAGCTGTGCACTGTGCAAGGAATAAAGTAGAAATCTGCCATAAAACTGTCTCCAAAAGCCAAGGAATTTGCATGGGTTGGTAGGTAGGGAATGTTTTTACCATGGATTTTATTGAGGTTGAAAGAATGAAATGGCAGGTCTTATTCAGACTGCTTCATAATAACAAAAGCTCAGGAGAGTAAATGCACATGCTGTTCAGTCTTGCAGCACTTTGACTGTGACATTTACTAATCGGAAAGGGTTTATTTTCCCATCAATGTGGATGTATATATGGGAGTAACTTTGATTTTTTTTTTTAATGGGGAAATTTTTCTTGTTCCTGGTGAAGAGCCCTGGAGACTCAACTTTTCTGTTTATCACAGACAAATGTTTGCTCCCAACCCCAACCCAAAGGGAAGGATCTCTCAAAGGGTGCAGTGGTAGTTCCACCCACATTCAGACCCTGTTCTCTCTTATGAGATTGCCAGCAACCATGCAGACTGTGATGGAGTTCCGGGTTGCCAAAACTTGGCATTTAGGGACTTCACCAAGGCTTCCCAACTCCTATCACACGCAACAAACAGCACATGAACTGCCCTCAGATATAAATGATGTTCACTCATTCTCCTGGAGTACATTACAACCAAGAACCTCAAGCAACAAGCCCCTTGTCAAATTAATATCCCCTGACCAGCCAGCTGTTAAGAGCCCAGCCACCAGTAAAACAAAAAGTTTGAACAATTGCTCAGAGCTGTTCAGGCCACCACAAAGGAGGCTGCAACGCCATTTGAAATGTGCAGGTGGGACTTGGAGTGACAAACCCACTCTGGGTATAACTCTGCTAAGTAAACAGAACTGCATTTTTTGACCTCCTTAGATCTCCAGGGGGAGCAGTGCCGTAGAGATGCTGGAGGCAGTGCCATGAAGTAACAGCGATCCCTCGGTTCAGTTGAGTGCAACACCCAGTATTCTTCTAAGAGAATCCCATCTAATCCTCAGCCAGAATTATAGTGGGCTGATGAATGCCGCATACATTCACAGACAGACAAAGGGGGAGAGAACGATGTGCTCTGCTCGGGAATGAATGAGAGGACATGGCCCGGGCTGCGTACAAGTGTCTTAACAAACACACACTAAATCAAAATGAAGTGCAGATGAAACAAAGCGTAATGTGCAAGTTACTTCCCGTGGTGGCAAGGGAATATACAGCTCAGTGTGATGGAGAAGCCAATAGTCCTATTTTATTTTAAGGAATAATCTGTTTCTTCTTCACCCATCTCACATGTCTCTCTAGATTAACCAGACCAGTATTTCCATTGTGTTAGTCTAACAGACTTTTCTTGTCTTCCTTTGGCCCCAGAGGATTTCACTGGCAAAAGGGGCATCCTCAGGATTATTGTAAATGTAGGAAAGGAGATCGTGTTCCTCCTAGAATGGAAAAACCAAGCAGCGGCATGAAGCAGAATGAAACCGAAATGTTCCATCCACTCTTTGTACAGCTGGTTGGGTAGAACGGTCACTGCATTGGAGAATAACATTATGGGGAGGGGAATTCATGGCTGCACTGCAGCCACTTGACGCTACCAGAGTTGGCAGAAAGTGGTTGTAAAGGCCTCTCCGTGGTGAAAGCTGCCGCCTCAGTAGCCACAGAATCAGCTCCATGTCACTCTGATGAGACCAAACAAACTAGGGTCGAATTGGGCCCACTAAATTCAAATCAGTATAAAACCAGCTTGTGATACTCATATTTGGCAGTACCTAACTGCAAATAGTCCCACTGGTTTCAGTGGGATTTCGCATGGCATGGGGTATTACTCACTGTGCATAAGGATATCAGAAAATAATCCATAAGAAGCATCCTAAGGTATCTATGCTTTGGGAGCTTTCAGCAGTACCATGTTGCACTTCTTTTTGAGGCACAGCCTGGGACTGAGATATCTGGTCTGGAGAAAATCTGGCCCATATTATACAAGGACACTTAATAGATGTAATAAGAAAATGTCCCTGAGAAGTTGAGCTGCAACCAGCAAGTGTTTGTTTGCAGTGATGCTGTTGCTGCTGTTATACCAGCCATTCACTTATAGCTCAGGCGGTAGGTAAATGGCAGTGAAAAATATGACTTAGAAATTCTACCATTGGACATTGATCTCTCTTCCCTCAGGATGGCAGGCGCTGGTCCCCTCTGCCTCAGTCTTGGACAAAATCCTGTTTAAAAGGGAAACTGAAGACTTTTTAATAAGGTTCCACACTACTAGCCAACCTCAGAAATGTCTCTCTCTCTTTTTGGTATACAGAAAATTGGGGTAGTGATTGATATGTTGTGAGCCTTTTTGACACGTGCTGCATCTTGGGTTTCTTCAAGGCTCAGAAACTATTCGGAAGCTTATCTTTCCCTTGGTGTAATGGCAAGCTGCCAGCTTCCATGACCCTCCAAATAATTTAATAAATGACAGTAAGATTTCACCTCAGAGACAGAACATCTTGATGTACTCTGTGTTCAGTCAGGGCCAGCCCCACAACCTGCACATGGCGACATGAGACTGATGGCAATGACTGGTGAGCTGATCGGTCTTTATTTAATTCATTAATTAAAAGTACCCAGAATCCATCAGGATGGTTTATTTCCACAGAGCACCACTCCAGCAGCTAAAATGTAACTGTTCAGGAATATCTTTCTTCTGGGCCTGGCTAGTGAAAACTAATTACTCACTCCCTCATCTTGCCATTTTATCATCAGGCTTCACTCCACAGCCAAGTTTCAGAGAGGCAACTGTGACACTGACAGCTCATGCCAAAGCCCTGGTCCTCACTGAATACTGACAAATGCAGAGCTGGAAACCCGTCTGGCTTACCTGTGGGTTAGTACGGTTAAACCAGATATGAGTGTTGTAAGAATGTGTCTAGCGTTTAGACTTTATGGAATGTCCATACAATGCTGCATATATTAATCCCATTTTTATTATCTATAGCCCATGCTACAAAGTTAATTCTTAAGAGTTTGCTCTATAACTATAAAATGTTTGTCCTGAAGCTATGTAACGCACAAAACAGGAAAAGAAAACTTCACCAACTGCAAAAAGTTGGATTGCTGAAGAAGGTGTTATCTCTTGCCCAACAGGAAAGACTACTGAATGCAAATGGGCCATTGTGGAACAAAGACTGTTGATTGCTTACCCCACCCACTCATGGAGAACTTAGCTGCTCATCCCGTCATCTTGGACTCAGGGAGATGGGGATAAGAATTCCTGACCAGAAGGAATTAGGGTCTCTTTATGCTGTCTGGATTCTGAGGGGCAAAGATTCCTAAACATAAGCAAGAGATTCCCCAAGATGCTTGGCTTGTGTTAGCTCCAAAGGTCATACATATAGAAGCTTCTGTCACCTTTTGAACTTAAGATTGTATCTCATTTGTGTGTATATGCTTACCTGCTTTAACCTTGCAAATAACTCCTTTCTTTTTCCTAGTTAATAAACTTTTAGTTAGTTTGTTACAGGATTGGCTATGAGCATTGCCTTTGGTGTGAGATCCAAGATGGAAATTGACCTGGAGAAAGTGATAGGTCCTTTAGGACTGGGAGTAACCTGAATATTTTGTGATCTTTGGTGAAAGTGACCATCTATCATAGAGCCAAGCTTGCCAGCGTGGCTAGATAGATCAAACTGCACAAGCGTCCGGCGAAGTGGGATTTTCTCCCACGAAAGCTCATGCAATAAATAAATGT
This sequence comes from Pelusios castaneus, assembly GCA_007922175.1. Taxonomy (NCBI): domain Eukaryota; kingdom Metazoa; phylum Chordata; order Testudines; family Pelomedusidae; genus Pelusios; species Pelusios castaneus. The sequence continues at coordinate 3,142,005 of ML685833.1, forward strand.
GTTAGTCTTTAAAAGTGCCACAGGAGTCCTTGTTTGTTTTAAAATACTAAAAGTAAGGTAATGAGACTGGAGTTCTAGGCTCCAGAACAAAGATGAACATAGCTGGGAGATTACGGGAGAAAAGGCTTTTAATATTAGAATTTGCTGAATGAGTCCATTGTGTAATACAGCATTACCTCGGTAGTAGTTGACAGTTAGTGAAGAGAAACTGAACTTTATCCTGCATATTTAAAGAGGTGGATAGAAAGTGAGATCACAGCAGTACATTTGTTTTGTTTTCGTTCCCATTAAACCCACACCAACTTAGAGCAGGTCAACATTTTTCTAACTTTAATTTTTCAATGGGAAACCATAATTGATTTTTTTCAGAGGAATATTCATCCTATTTTTCCCGAACTACAGAGCTCGTTGAAAATTTTCAAAATTCGAAATTTTTGTGAAAAGAAAGGGAAATTGAAGATTTTGTGAATAGTTTTATGAAAAGTATCTCTGTTTTTTCACCCAGCTGTAGTTAACCTAAACTTCTCATAAACATTTCCATTATAAACACTCTTGCTTGGAGCAGGCTAATGAAAACGATATCAGAGCCTCTATGTCAGCCTTCAGGCTTGTCTACATGGCACCAGAGACCAGTCTATGTGGTGTGAATTACATAATGCTCTGTGTGCAGTGTTCTAAATGCTGCGTGAAAAGGTATCTCGTGTTTATTGATGGTTCCTATATTTCATTTCCTCATATGCCATACACAACCTCATGAGTCATGCACCCTGCTCAATACTCTTTTCTTGTGTTCTTTTTGTCTCCCTCTTCCATTCTCATGTGTGCCTTATTTGCACTGTTCACTATGCTTAAACCAGCTTTCCTCTTTTTCTGTACCAAGAGACCTCTTGCCTTCAGATTTCTCTCATCTCAGGCTTCATCTCTTCCCACCATTACTCCTACTCCTTAATCAAGTGCTGTGTCAATGCAAATTAGAACAAAAGTTCCTTGAGACAGGGACCGTCTCTATTTCTTTGCTCGCATCGCAGCATATGCACTGACAGTTTAGCACCACCCCAGTTAAATTAACAATAATAAATAATGAGAGCACTCTGCTGATGGTTGAATTCCAATTTTAATCTTAACATACACATATAGGGAAAATTATCCACTCCCAGCATCCCTCTCCTTAAGTGAGCATTGTTTACATTGGACAACTTGAGTCTGATAACTACTGGCATCATAATCATAAAATGCCAAAAATACAAGCTGAAAACAAGTTATTAGGTCCCACCTTCACCATTCCCAGTGGCCAATGCAGGACTGCAACCCTACAGTATGCTATTCAGTGCTTTGAAGAGTCATGGTTTAAGTTTGTGGGATTTTGACTAAAACTATTGAGAGGCTATAGAAAAAGTTTTCAAGTATTCTGATTCAGTTCTCCATGTGTAAATTTCATTCCATTACAGCCCCTTTCCCCCATCTAGGGAAAAAGTATTTGGATCATAGGGAAAGGAGTTGCAATGGGAAGAAATTTATACATGGAGAACTGAAGTAAGAATATTTTAGAACATTTTCTAAGAATGAGGGTAAGAGCCCTGGTGATCTGCTGAATGGTAACTGACCAGCCCCTTCAATGCTCCTGATTTTTCCCTGAGTCCCTGATCCCACAACTCCATCCATTTGGGCACAGCCTTGTCATCACACAGAGCCTCAGTGAGATCCTAACACATTGCACAGATGAAAGGGGCTTCCTGCACAGATCCAGGTTAAGGACCAGGACCTTGCTCAGATTCAAAACAACCATGCACATACATTTTGTATATAAACACACGATCCTCCGACAGTCTGACTGGCACTCTGGAAAATGCCAGCAGTCTAAGGGTTAACTAGCAAGATACTAATTGTAGCATTTTAAACATAAAATAAAATAAATAAAGGCAGAGTAAGAAACGCAGCCTGCTACCTTTTCATTTATTTTCCAAACAGATTTTCTATGCCACAAAAAGAGGCCTAGAAGCTGTTTCTGCTCCAGATAATCCCCTCCCCGTCGCCCCCCCCCCCCAGTTTTGTTCATCAAAGAAGACAGAAAGTGTCTAACTGCACAGAGTACCCCAGGGGGATATTTGCAAGCTTCCCCTTTCTAATAGGAAGGATAGTTAAAAGTGGCAAAATTCCTATACTGATGCTTCAGTTGAAGCTTGATTTGCAGTGTAAGAAGATCAAAGCACATGCTTTCCCAGTTTAGAGATTTAAGCCCTGCAATTTATTTGTGTTAATTATTTCTTGCAAATATCCCATAGCATAGGTGCAAATGTATACATAGATACCCTACTAAATTAGATCCCCACATCACTTGGTGGCCAAAGGGATCTACCTACTAAACCAGAGTGTTTAGCTAAATAATAAGACTGCCTTATAAAAACAAAACAAACATTTTAGGAAGTCTGAGTAAAATTTCATTATTTCTTGTGCATTATGTGGACTGGAAAGCCCATGTAAATAATAATTCCTCTGAGAACAATGCCCCCCCCAATAAACTGAAATCTTTAGGAGGAACAAAACAGACATAGCTGCAGCAAGATTATTTTTAAACCCTTTGTTTTCAGATCTCTGATGCAGTGGGATCTAGCAATGTACTTTGATGTGCCAGCATTCCACATTGTTGACTCACATAACTGATTATTATTAGACAGCAATGAAGCAGTTAAATCTGTGCAACTACTTGTCTATATAGTCATCAGAATATCAGACTTAAAGTGGAGTCGGGTTGATAACTCCCCAATCTTCTACCCTTAGGGAATTATGATATTATAATAACCATAATACTTAGCACTTACATTTTGCTTTATTTCTTCGAAGTGCTGTAAAGTAGCAACTCTGTGTTCCCATGGGGCTTCTTGCTACAGAGATCAGGAAATCATAGCAACTTACTACAAAACCTGCTTTTAAAGCTCCAAGATTGGCATCCTTTCAGCTGCACGATACGGTGGAAATGGTTTGCAATGCCTTGTGGTTATCTCTACACTGGCAAGTTAGTTCAAATTAAGGGCTTCCTTAACTCGACCTAATAAGTTCAAATAGAGCTTTAGAAGTAAGGCTTTAATTCGAACTAACTAGTTTGAATTAGCCAATGTGGCCACGTTAATTCGAACTAATTTCTTAGTTTGAACTAACCAGCCGTTGAAATGAATGGGGATCGCTAATTCAAACTAAGCAAGTGCCATGAATGGCACTTGCTTAGTTCGAATTAAGTTAATTTGAACTAACTAAAATTAGTTCGAATTAGTTAGTTCGAACTAACTAATTTGAACTAATTTTAGCAAGTGTAGACGTAGCCTGTGACACTAAACGGTCCAATCCCAGATTTGCATAATTTTTGGAAGTTATTGCAAATAAAAGTGGCATGATTGGGAGTTGCTTGCTTTTCTCTTCAAACTGTGGGAGCCAGCTCCTGTCATGAATTTTGATGCCCTGATGGAGACAACAATATCATTTGTTTTGATAACTTGCCAAGGTTTCCCGTCCATCAGGATCAATTCCAAATTCCTTTGCATCTCTCTTGCATGTATCTTTTTATTGAAGCTTGGGATGTTCTATTGGTCTTGCTCCCTCTGAGAGCTCCTCATATAGTATGTCCTTAGATATACATCTTCCAACCTGCTCAGATGGCTCAGCCAATGCAGTCATTTTTGCTTGTGCAGAGCTATCACACTTTTAGTACGTTTGCCGTTGGGTTTGTGTATCTCAAGGCTATCAAAGTGGACTTCTATGTGTTGCTTGTAGGTCATTATCATCTGTCAGTTTTGGATACATGGTCCTAACATTCCAGCTTCCAAGCCAGAAAGTTCTAGTTTCTTATTTTTTCCACCAGTTACTTTCCAGTTGTGTTCATGCTGCCAGTGTCCTTTCCATGTAATATAGATGCAATAGCCTGAGCGATTAATATGGAGGAGTCAGCACCTCCCTCTCAGCTTCACTGGTTTAGACCAAAGGAAGAACACAAGTTGATACATTTGGAACAAGCTATGCTGCAGGAATTGCCAATGCAGAGGAGATCTTCCATCTGCCTGACTTTGGGGGCTCCACTCCTACACTGATCATCAGCCATGGCTGAAGGGCCCAGTCTGTCCTGTGTGGATGCTGTTTGAAAATACAATAAGTGAATTTGCTCATCTGCCTCCACCAGCCTCCTCAGGCGCTCAACTGCTGAAAGCTATGGGTGTTTCCTGAGGATTCCAGGTTAATTAACTGCTGCCCTCCACTTGGCATCGACCAATATAGTTTGAACCACTTCTGGTCATAGTGGTACTGTGTGCTACAGAAAAAAAAGGTACCAGTAGAAACCATAGGAAAAAAAACAAATGAAGGGTGAGACTTGGGAAAAGGTAGGAGGGGTCAGGGACAAGCAAAGGTGGAATGTATTGCTTTTCCTGTAGTAGGTAAAATTGAAATAGAATTTCCTGTTGCCCTGGACAACATTCATTGACTATTGGCCAAACTCCACTCCTCAGTGTGGTACAGCAAAAATAAGCCAATGGAATCCTAGGAACACACAAAGGTCAACTAGAAATGATGAGTATGTATGCAGGTAGGGGGTGTTTATCTCCAACAGCAGAAGTCTCAGAATTCAGCAATGCATGATGATACTGTTGTACGTATTCTCCTCCAATGACAGCCACATGTGATGGAAGGCAATGCGGGGCAAGTCAATGGTGCTAAAAAGTAATACATGCCTAAAAGCTGAAATATGACTTTAGAAATCCTAGAATTAACTTATGGAACTCATTAATGCAGGATATTTTTGAGCCTAATAGCTTAGCAAGATTTAAAAAATCTATTAGGCCCATATATAACTCAGACTAGCATTTTCATTTATAGTAACCAGGATCAAAATGATAAGGATGATCAATAATCCTACATCACAGAATAAAACAATTGTCACCAGGAGGTAGAAATAATTTTTAACCAGTTGAGTAATTTTTGTTATTTTCCTTTCTCAAAAGGAAACTGCAAAAGGCACATAGTAAAGTGAATGGACCATTGGCCTCTTCACATATGGCAGCACCTCCATTCCTGGGCCCTGAATTTCACTGTTTCATTGGAAGTACCTGGCTTTAGTGGGTTTAAGATAGGATGTTACTAGAATCAATGGTAGAGGGTCTGTGTCTACATACATCCAAACATTGCACATACTAGGAAATGGAAACACAAGGGCTATGTCTACACTTGAAAGGTAGTTCGAATTAAGGAAGCTTAATTCGAACTAACTTAAGCCTTGGCCACATTTGGCTTTCATTAGTTCGAATTAAGGGCTTCCTTAATTTGAACTAATAAATTCGATTACACCTTTTGAATTAACCCTTAATTTGAATTAGTTAGTTCGAATTAAGTCAATGTGGCCATATTATAGAATCATAGAATAATAGGGATGGAAGGGACCTCACGAGGTCATCTAGTCCAACCCCCTGCTAAAAAGCAGGACCACTCCCACTAAATCACCCCAGCCAGGGTTTTGTCTAACCGGGCCTTAAAAATCTCCAAAGAGGGAGATTCTACCACCTCCCTAGGTAACCCATTCCAATGCTTCACCACCCTCCTAGTGAGAAAGATTTTCCTAATATCCAACCTTGACCTCCCCAGCTGTAATTTGAAACCATTGCTCCTTGTTCTGTCCTCTGTTACCCTCGAGAACAGCCTAGCTCCCTCCTCTTTGGAGCACCCCTTCAAGTAGTTGAAGGTTGCTATCAAATCTCCCCTCAGTCTTCTCTTCTGTAGACTAAATAAGCCTAGTTCCTTCAGTCTCTCCTCATAAGTCATGTGCCCCAGCCCCCTAATCATTTTATTGCCCTCCGCTGGACTCTTTCTAATTTGTCCACATCCTTTCTGTAGTGGGGAGCCCAAAACTGGACACAGTATTCCAGATGTGGCCTGACCAGAGTCGAATAGAGGAGAATTATCAGATCCCTCGATCTGCTGGCAACACTCCTACTGATGCAGCCCAATATGCCATTGGTCTTTTTGGCAACAAGGGCACACTGTTGGCTCATATTCATCTTCCCGTCCACCATAACCCCCAGGTCCTTTTCTACAGCGCTGCTACTTAGCTGATCGGTCCCCAGCCTGTAGCAGTGCATGGGATTTTTCCATCCTAAGTGCAGGACTTTGCACTTGTCTTTGTTGAACCTCATGTGGTTTCTTTCGGCCCAGTGTTTGTCCACGTCTCCCTGGATCCTTTCCCTGCTCTCCAGAGTACCTACCATTCCTCCCAGCTTAGTGTCATCTGCGAACTTACTAAGCACACAGTCTATCCCATCATCAAGATCATTAATGAAGATGTTGAACAGAACCAGCCCCAGAACCTAATTGCTTAGTTCGAACTAACCAGCACATTGAGCTTAATGCAACTGACTAATTCGAACTAAGCAAGTGCTGTGCATAGCACTTGCTTAGTTTGAACTAAAATTCCAGTGGGGCCATGCTAGTTCGAATTAAGTTAATTCGAACTAACTAAAATTAGTTTAAATTAGTTAGTTCGAATTAACTAATTCAAACTAACTTTGGTAAGTATAGACATAACCAAGGAAACTTTGCACGCTAAAATTTAGGGCATATCAGATGAAATTCCAAGCACTCTAGCAGGACCATCAAAGAGCAGTAAGAAGAAATCATTGACAGCCCCTGCTTTTCTCTGCCGGACACATGGTATGATTGGTTCACAATAACTGAAAGGAAACTGTATGACATAAAATTTACTATCCAGAGAAAATTCATTTAGGTCAGGGAGGGTTTCATTTTTGACAGTGATAGAACACTAACTTCAAAACCATGAAAAATCCCAGCACCTTTTCCTCCCTCCAGTCTCTGACCTTTACAGATCTCAAACCTCCAGATAATTTAATGGTAGTTAAAGGAAGGTTATGAAAAGAGAAAGGTCATAACAAAGGAAACCGGGGCTTGCCACAGTATCTGGAGAATGCCCATAACTCCAGCAACCGTTGCAGTGTTTCGAAGTTTTCCTATTCCCTGGAAAAGGTAATGCATTGCTCACTTTGAAAGATGTTTTCATGAGCAATTCTAATCCTGATGAGAAGTATGAGCAGCACATAATGGAAGGAGGGAATCTAGTGGCTCTCCAGTCAAAAGGCAGGGAAAAGCCTGGCTCGTCTGTTCTTCACCGAATAAGAAGATGTGATTTAGTACATTCCGAGGGTCAAATACATCTTAATGTGACACATTAATTTGAGTCTCATGGCTAAATTCCATGTATTATGTTGACAATGAGCCTCACCCAAAGCCGACTGATGTCAATGGGAGTCTATGTAACTTTGTGTCTTCAGCTCCCTCAGTCTTCGCCTGTGGCTTCACTGGGAGACAGATATGATGACATAATAAAAGCCTAAATGCCTTAAAAAACAGAGCATGGGTTGATATGGTAATCTCACAACATATTTTGGCTTGCAAATCCAGTTCAAATAAATTCACAACCATTTTTTTTGCCTCTATAAATTCAATCTCTTGTGTTATTAAGAAAAAGCAAACTTTTTTTTCTAGCAAACAGCAAATGTGGCTACGTATCCCTAAAAAGCTAAACTGGTATAAGTGGGTGCCATATACTAGTAGAATTCCTCTCTCCTTTCTTCTCACAGACTTTAAGGTCAGAAAGGACCATCATGATCATACAGTCAGATCTCCTGCATACTGCAAAGCACAGAATCTCCCCCAAACCACTCCTGTAATAGACCCATGACCTTTGGCTGAGTTACTGAAGTCCTCAAATCATAGTTTAAAAACTTCAAATTACCAAGAACCCATCATTTTTCACACCTGCAAGTGACTCTCACACCATGTTGCAGAGGAAACCAAAACCCGTCCTGGGTCTCTGGCAATCTGACCTGGAGGAAAATTCCTTCCTGACCTCAAATATGTCTATCAATTAGACCCTGAGCATGTCGGCAAGACCCACCAAAAGACACCCAGGAAAGAATTCTCTGTAGTAACTCAGGACCCTCCCCATCTTGTGGCCCCCATCACTGGCATTGGAGATACTTGCTGCTAGTGGTCACAGATCAGTTGAATGCCACTGTAGGTAGTCTCATACCACCCTCCTATAAACTCCTATCAAGCTCAGTCTTGAAGCCAGTTAGATTTTTGGCCCCCTCCAGTGACTGCTCTCATTCCTTCTCTCCTCTATTCCATTTTTCCCACTGGATTTTTCTCTCAGCTCCTCTTTTCACAGCCTCTCCTAAATGGAAAGCAAAGCCGGTAAGCATAGTACCCGAGCTGATGTGATGTTAGGCAAAAAGAGTTACCCTATTTCTAAATAATAATAATCCCAGCTGCGGTAAAACATAAATTATTGGGCAAGTGGATTGTAGTGAATAAGCTGTCTGATGCAGGAAAGTACAGTGTGTGTTTGCTTTCTTCATAGCTTATTAGTCCTCTCAGTTTGTTGCAGCTGCTTAGAAAGCACTCACGGCAGACACTCTCCTCTGGACCGAGGCTGGGGAAATGGAGCTGAATGAGTGCAGCTCAGGCTGAAGTGCACAAAAGCCCCACACCGATCATTCCTTTGCCGATCTAGATGCAAGAAAGACACTAGCTCCATGCCTTTGCATTGAGCCTGCCCTTCCCACACTAAATGTAGGGCTTTTCTGATGCATTAAGACATGGAAGAAAGCGATAACTAGAGCAATAGTCCTTTAAAACAGAGCCATCTCGCCAGCTCTGCTTGCAGACAGTAACCAATAGAGCCTGACATTCAAATCCTGGAGAAATGATTCCAATAGGCTTCCTAAGTAACAATGGATTGGCTTGGAAATGCTACCTTAAACATGACAATACATACAGGAGATAAAATATTTTCTTGTTCTGAGGAAAAACAACCAAAACATGCCTACCAGCAACTATGAGCAACTCAATGCAGAAGACATTCGTTTCTTTGCAAGGATTAATTAGCTGTCTAGGGTTATTGTTTTCATGGGCCTGATCTGTAATGAGACCAGGAGCTATAAAAGTGAATCAGAGGTAATCACAGCAACAAATAATATTTAAAACAAAAAACCAACTACTTGAAATGCAAATTCTGACAGTGTTAATAAATTAGAGGCTGGGCTGGTCTGATTAATAGCACATCAGAAGTACGGTTCAGTTGGAGATTTTAGGCCAACAGGTTAGACCAGGTGTTTTTCTTTTACATCTCCAATAACAAGCTGAGGCAGACGTGGTCCGGCTCCATGTTTAAACAGAAAGCCTGCTTCAGTCTCACTGGTAACTAGTCCTATGGGGACTGAAAAGGGTGCAGGGAGCTTCTCCCCTTCCTCTTCTCACATTCCTGGTCCGGGACCAGTATAGTTTGGCAACTGCTCCAGGCCTTTTCTGCCCACAGTGTTAGCCTCCACAGAAACAAGTAAGGATAGGGCCACTGGCCTTCTACCCACTCTCTTCAGCCAGCGGACACAGCCAGGCACAGAGGCTGCACTCCACAGGAGTCCTGGGAAGAATCCTGACTGAATTAGCTGAGAGGCATACTCAGCATGTCCCCTCTCCTTGCAGGGCTGTGCTGAGGAGACACCATCTATGCACATTAGCATGCATATTAAAGATCAGAGATTGATGTCCCTGGACAATATTACTTTCCCCACGAGGAAGGCCAGATTTATCAGCACAATTATGAGCCAAGTGAGATCTGCTACTGAGAGCTACAAATTCAAAACACCAGTGTTATATCCCTTACGCATCACTCCTGCCGTGTTTTGTCAGGGGCTCCACTATTCCACTCTCTGATGCAAGGCTCCTGTATCTTGGGTGTGAGCTCCAGAAAACTGCACAGGACTACAGCCTGGTACAGCACTCAGGAAGGCGAGTGGTGTTCCAGTGACTGAAGAAAGCTGATTTAATGGATTTTGTTTGTGCATCTCCCTTGTAGTAAATGGAAAATGTAGCCTTAGGTGTTTACATTTGATTGGGAGGCCAGTTTTAATCTTCTTACAAAGTCAATTACAGAACATACTTGCATTCCAAAAACCCAGGTCAAATACTAAGGATAAAGAAATGCTTTAACTCCTTTATCACCAGGCTGGAATGCAAGCCTGTGCCATGTATGTTCAGCAGCACAAGAGGCGCACAGTCTGGACATGCAAGCTGTGGAGCAGAGAGGGAGAGGGAGTTACTCCAGTATGTCCAAAGGGGAGTGGATTCTTTCCATCTCAGACCTACAGCTCTCTCCAGCAGAGGTGTTAGTTAGCTTGTCTGTTAGATGCAGGATTTACCCCTTAATGACCCATACGGGTGCTATCCAAGTGACACCATGTCCTATCACCTGACATTAGGCTGATTTCATTAAAGGCATATCAGAGCCATCTCTATTTTCACTGTCACATTTAAAGGAAGCAACAGCATTTCCTATTTATCACCATTTGTTCATTCAGAATGAAGAACTCTCAGGAGAGTCAGCAGATTTCTAGATTTATAGCAACAAGCATGAATACCAGACGGTGACACAGGATTTCTGTCATTTGTCAGGGTAAGTGCAGGACTATGTTCTGGGCTGGTGACGCTCTGCACTATTCAGCTTATTACTGCAGCAGACTTGTAGGGAACCTTGGCGGCAAGAGAGGACTGGGCTGCTCTGAATCCAGAACCCAAAGGAGGGGGGAAGAAAAGGGAATCTGCATTCTGGATTTCACCCTGAAACTACTGCCAGAGGGACTGGTCAAAATTCTACAGCTGCTTCCAGTCCAAGAGCTCTGTCGGCCCTTCTGGGCACCCACGCAAATGCAACCAACTCAGCAGCACAAGCAGTCCTGGCTCAAGTATCAACCAAAGCATTATCAGTGTTATTGTAATAAGTTGCACAGCTTCACCAAGACATAGCCCACCACCACCATCATGTCGTACCTCTTCCCTCTCTCTTTTCCGACCTCGGGCTGTCTTTCAAACATAAGTTCCTGGAAGAAGGGAACCCTCTGAACCCTTATTATGCATGCCACCACAAAGAACCCACAGTGACAGTTTTCTGCCCCAAATCCCCACACACACAGATTCCTTGACCCTTAGGCGCCTGGATTAACTCACTCGGAGCATTGTAATCATGGAGGGGTCTCGGAGGCGGCCATCTTCATCTTTAAGATTATAGCCCTCTGGTCTTTTATCTCGTTCACTAACTTTCCATAGCTTCACAGTTTTATCTGGAAGAGCAAAAGAGAGAAGGTACAGTCATGCCTCACTGAACAGACATTCTAAACAGACTGCCCAATGGAAATGCTAATGTCACAAAAATTGGTTTACATGGAAAAAAGGTTCCTGTTCCTTGTCTTATTTGAATAAGAACTAGGTACATGAAAGTATTATCTCAAAAGAAAGAATATCTGGCCTTCTTGCAGCAATGCAACTGCTGATATATTTATTACAAACTTAGATTGTTGGATTAAAACAAATGTATTAATGGAAAAATTATTCGAGAAGTGATTTCCCAGGGCTCAGACTATGAGTTTAGGTCATATGAGTCAGCATCAAGAATTTAGGATTTATTTAGTACATGCCACAGTATGTCACTAGAAATTCACACATGGGTATTGGCTACAAGAGGCGATCAAGAGCTTTTTACATTGTTCTCTAAAGGCAGAAGTCTGCTAAAAAGTTTAAGTGAGAGCTCCCCAACAACAGACCTAATCCATAAAGTCATTCTCTCCCATTTCTGCATGTCCCTATATCTACCATCCAAGTTAATCAAGACAACATCCTACTATATGATTTTTTCCTCCTGCAAGTGCTAAATTACTGAGCAATTATCCAGGGGAAACTGTTTACTTGCAAATATGGTTTCCAAATTAATTTGGTCCAAATGCTCAAACAAATCACTGAAAATATGTTAAATGCCAATTATTCAGCACTTTTCCATATTTTGTCTCTACTGCCTATTTTGTTATGCCTTTTATTCAGTTTTATCATTACAAACTGTCATGACACATGGCAATACCTAGATTTTAAGATCAAAAGGGACCATTATGGGTATCTACTCTGACCTCTTGCTCAACACTTACCATAGAATTTCACTTAATTCCTGCATCAAGCCAAACTGGCCTCTTAGAAATAAAGAAAAATATTCATGAGTGCTCTATCCATCATGTCTTTGAATATTTCCAACAGCCACCAAAATCATTAACCGTAAGGAGTGCTTTTGCAGTGACACACCAGTGTTTAGAGAACAGTGGGCATTTGTGTGTGAGTTTTAAAACACCCTGCACACAATGGATGTCAAGTTCCAGGAGGTTTGTTTTTGTCCATAGGTGAAGAATAGCTTTGGCAAGAAATCTAGGGTGTAATGCAGTAAAATATACAGTAATAAGTAATTTAAAGTTTACATAGTAAACATAGTAAAAAAAAATTCCCAGAATGAAGTAATACTGTACCTGTAATTTACTCAAAAGTCAGTTTCAACTCCCCCTTCCACCACCCTGAACAGAAATGGACACTTTATTATTGACTGCACATCCAACCTAAATTCCCATACTGCCATTTTCCTTGGCTTTTTCAACTACTGACATCCTGTTAATCCTGTGCCAAGAAGCCTTAACAGAAAGGGCCCAAGGAACACGTGGTCTTTATTCTGAATAATGGTGTTTTCTTTTCCCTTGCCTGGCAGAGATTCCATCAGCAGTTTATCATTGCTTCCACCAGCTTTAAAACACAATCTTATCATTCATCTTAATTTTCTCCCTTTCCATAGTAATTCCATTAGGCTACCATTAATTTTGTATTTATTAACCCATTTGACTTCAGGGGAATTCCCCTCTATAAATGTTAGTTTAACAACAAGAACAAAAAGATACAGAACAACATGGGAATTTTTTTAAAGAATCATTTTGATACCTTGCTAGCCTCTGAAACACCATCCCAAATGAAAAGACAATATCCCTGTTAATCAAAAAAAACTATTTAAAAACTCAATTAAGAGACCATTATGTTCTATAATTAATCTTCATTGCATTTCAATGATTCCCCCCTCCCAAATGAGTTTAATAAGTCTTTGAATTTTATTACAATGATCAATAGAGTAAATTCCATAATAGAAAGTAAGTTGGCTATGGGAGATAATTAGACCCCTCCTTTTCCCCTGAAGTAATTAAGTCACATCCATCTTTAGGTCTCATTCATCCCAAGTAATATCACTGGATCCTCCTGATATTTATCTGAACACAGCATTGAAGCTGTTCAGCTGAACACAGCTGCAAACTGAAACAAATCAGATATAGTTTTTCTTAAAAAAAAAAAAAAAAAAAAAGACAGGATGCAAAAACATAAATCAGCGTAATTAAGTCAGAAGGAAAAAACCTCCCTGTTTAGTGACAAATGAACACGTGTGAACTGGCTACAGAACCCTGTACACTGGAAGTACATATAAAACAATTATGTCAAGGCTTTTTAGCTTTCCTACCCTTGAGCAACAAAGTACTGCTGGCACATGTGCTAGTGCAGACAAGGCCTCATTCTTGCCAATTAAAATCCAGTGTTACACCACTGGAGACATTCGTGTACGTGAGACTGACTGCAGCCCATTGAATGTGTCCATTTCCCAACCTGACTATTCCTGGCCCTCCTAATTCTTGCCTTTCCTCCTCCTTTTACTTTACATGTATGGCTTATGTGGACACCAAAGGTCTGATCTTGAGAGGCACTGAAACCCAACAACTCCAGCTGAAATCAGTGGGATATGGTACAAGTACAGGTCCCAATACCCCCAGCATGGGCCCCCTCTCTCTTGTTCTCTCCAGGGTCCCAGAATAATGGTATTTAAATAGGACCACTCTTCTGTGTAAGTACCACTCATGAATAAAGACTGCAAAATCCATCCTCCTAGTTTATTAACTACTACAAAAATGTGACGATGGCTTTCTTGAGGGCCAAGTTTCCCTAATATTGACGTTATGGATGAAAGAGTCTGTTCCAAAAAAACCCAGGAGTTACATGCCCAGACGGAAGGCAGAAAGGAGATCAAATCAGATAAACCTCTGGACTCAAACCACAGATACACAGGGAATGTTCAGCAGCATTAGGGCAGGCACCATTAAATGTTAGCTCAGTGCTGAACTCTTTACAAAAATTGACAGTAGAGCTATGATAAAACTAAGATTAGAACTATGAGGTGAACCTGAGTTATTTACCTCAGCCCTTTCTGTTCATCTCTCCACATGTATTTCTCTCTACTGGGAGAGATTCTTTGGGATGAATGTTAGGATGGACCTGATCCTGTGATGAGCTGAGCATCCTTAATTCTCATTTCAAGAGGGTGTTGAAGGTGCTCTACACTTTCCAGGGTCAACACCTAAATAAACATGAGACCTTCCTGGTCTATTGAGTGAAGAAGAGGCTAGAAAGCTAGGAAAACTAGGTTCTATTTCCATTTCTGCCATTGCTTTACTGTGTCACTTCAGGGAAGTCCAACTCTATGACTCAGTTCCCCCATTTCTAATACTTACTTGCCCTGCAGGGGGATTGGGAAGATTTATTTTTTTCACATTAGCAGAGCACATGGAATGAAAGACAAAACATTATTTACTATTATTGCCACGTACCATTGGTGGAGAGAAGGAAGTAGGCTGCATTTTGCTGTGGGAGCCATCGTATTTTATTGATCTTCTCTTCTATCTCTAAACTCTTCAGGTAATCGAACTCGGGTTCATGGCTCTGGAATGTGCTGTAAACATTGTATTCTCCCCTACGATGGGGCTGATTTTTACTCTGCAGGAGTGAGACAAATAACGGTAACGGGAATTTTGAAAAAGAGAGAGAGAGAAAGAAAGAAAGTTTTCTATTGATTCTTTTGTTCTCTGAGGATTGTTAAGAGATGGGGAATGTCTGATTACAGTGACACATTACAGTTTAAATATCCAAGCTGACACAAGAGATCTTTCTGGCACAATGTATTCTCCTCTTGTGTCAGTTCCTCTGCATGCTGATGATATGAGCAGGAAATGCTGCCTTTGTTTTGCTTTGTTTCTAGAATGAATGAAATCCTCCCTATTATTTCTCTCCAAGGCAAATTTGTGAGGAGAGATAATGGCTCAGATACAGGGCCAAGTCTTATTTGACTCACTCACATGAGCAGCCCCATAGAAGTCATTGGGGCTTTGCACTGGCATAAGGTGAGCAGGATTTGCCCTACGTCTATAAATATCCAGCTGAAACTAAATAACCAAGGAATGGAAACAATCTGTGCAAGAATGAGCGCTCCATAAAATGCCAGAGGGCAGAGTCCTGCAAGGTGTTGGGCAAGCCTGGCAGGTGCTGTGTACCTTCAAGTCTCACAGACCTCAGTGAGGTGCTCAGAACCTTGGAGCCCTGAATGAGACCAAGGTAATTAAATGCACCTAGATACTCTCAAGTACTGCAGTGATGAGCATATAAGAACCTAAACAGAACAAAATAGAAATGCACACACTTTATTAATCATACGGATTAATTTCCTGCATCATATGATGGACCCAGGCTCTTTAACTTTCCATCTGCCCTCCAGGAACGGAGTATCTTTGCAAAGCAGGAATTCAATGGAATTTTCCCTGCAGCACAGAAGGAAGTTCAAGAAATGTAGAATAATAATAAGAGAATGGGAAATAAAATATTATTGGGAATGATGATAATGATGATGTGTGTATATAACCTAAACAGCCCCTGCCCACCCAGTGTATACTGTATACATATAGAAACAGTTCTGAGTGCAAAACCGTAAAATATACTTTAAAATATCTTTGGATTATAAATGTATCATGGTCAGATCTCCGAGGTCCCACCCCACTTTAATAGAACACATTGACAAAAGGATGCTTTGCTACCATCCAGCTCAGACTGTGACATATGCAGAAGAAATGCCAGACTAATTAGCATCAGAAAGCTTTGGAAACGGAGGGAAAAGAATATTCCAAGTTGTAGGAGCCTGTGACAGCTTTCATTTGCCAAATATATTCTTTGCTTCCCGGACCCATAGCATATGCAGAAATCTTTAACTGTGTGTGGAATGCCTTGTGCAAACGTACGTCCAGCAGGAATGAATCACACATGATTCGCAGCTACCAACAAGATCTTAGTGATGCCTTTTTTGAGGCAAGCTGTATGCCTATGGTCACCTTGCTGATTTGAATCCATCTGTGCTACAGTAGAATTTTTTTTTAATTCTATGAGAATTTTTGATGCTTCTAGAAGTGATTGATTCACACCAGCAAGGCTGAGGGCCCGCTAGAGACAGACAGACAATGTGCACACTCTTCCCCCCTCCCCCGTTCTTGGCACATACACCAAATCTGGTTTGATAGCAAAGGGACACTTGTGAACACTGACGGCCAGTTGAGCCATGCATTCCGAGCACAGATCTAAGATCTCCAAGCACAGTGCACACATGGGCTTCCCCTCTGCACTATTCTTTGACTATTCTGCACTGCTGCTGGCTTGCCTGGCCTGCGGCCACCCATTGTGAGGAGTGGGAAGCCCAGAGCAGTAGTAAATAGCGCTTCAAGAGCATTCCCTTCTGTCAGTTATTCTAGTGAGAACACAGCCAGACAGAGAAAGGGATCAAAGCAGCTGATCCTTTTCCCTGCCCAACCTGACATCCTCCCTTCTCTGAGCAAACAGCTTCAACCAAGCAGAGTTGATAGAGAAGAAATCTCAGGAAGGGGGCGGCATCACAAAGTTACTGCTTGGCCCATAAAGGCTTTTCTGCACCATTTGACTCTTCTTTGCTTTCCTCCACACCTTGCAATGAAGGTAAGTACAAAACCCTATGCCTATTATTGGTGATGGTCTGAGCAGAGAACAAGGGAAATGGTAATTCTGCCTTAACTTTAGGGGCTCTTACACCAGTAGGCTGTGCAGTGATCTCACTGAATCACTGTAAATCAGGTGCAATTCCACTGAGGTGTGTGGCATTGTATCAGTGTAAAAAAAGGTGAAAGTGAGATCAAGAAGGAGACTGGTTAGGTTTACAAAATTCTAACGTGCTAGTGTAAATTGGTTCAAATCAAAGCAAGACTGGGAACATGAGAAGCTCCACTGAACTTGCCAAATTTAGATGAAAGGAGCAAGGTTTCAAAGAGTGTTCTTTGGTTTGGCAAATGATACAATTAGGACCACTGAAGTGTCTAACACTGCAGCTTGATGCAATTTGCATTAAGTTCCCAACGAAGACAATGAAAGTAAAACGGCGGAGAAAATACAACATTTTGAAGGTATTTTCTAAGAGGAGGCTGGTCCCATTTCAGTTAATGGCCTGTTTGCAGTCTTTACTTTGCCAGAAGAAAACTGGGGGGAGGAGTGACACATGAGGATTAGGCAGCAGCAGGAAACTTCTTTTAAAAGGATAAAATAGGCATTTTGCATTCACTAGCACTTACCTCCTGCTCACGTTGAAATATTACAACCCGACCCCCTTTGTCCCCTGTCGCTAGCAATTCTCCTGTGTGGTTGAATTCTACTGTAGAGATAATGTCAGCTGAAAAAGAGAAGACAAAGGCAATTTAAGTAACGGCGGACTGGCTTTTCCTGGGAATCTAAAAGACACCATTCTCCGTACAGTTAAGGAAAAATATGTTGTCAGTGCTTTGTGTCTCCCAGAGAAGTTTCCAGAGTCTTGGTATTTCTTCTGGCACATAACACTGCTCATGGAATTTTGGAACACAGTTTACCAGGAATGGGCACAAGCTAAAACCCGAGACGAGCACCTGGAATTCTGTTACACAAAGAACTGAATTCATGACTGGAAGTAAATTCTGTGGCTATTTTATGTCTCCAGTGTGCTGTTACCTATGCCAATACCATCCCTGAACTCTGGGAGACTTTTGGTCTAGATTTATAACCAGATTTTGGAATTATGGCCCATTTCTGCTATTTATGCTCAGTAAAAAGCCCTGCAAAACATCCTGTGTAGGTTAAAGTGAAGGTGGTTTCTGTCCTCATTCAGATCCGTATGTCCTTCCTACGCTCTCCCCACTTCACTCTGATCCTAGGGAGCTCTGCTAGTTTCCATCTCTGCAGTCGGAGAGGATGGGGGAGCTTGCTGTGCACCACTGCATTCACCCCCGTTCACAGCCTCAGGGCAAAACAGCCTTAGACTATATTAATGTGTGCTGTTTCCTCTCTCCACTGCAGAGCCCCATTTTGCGCTTCAAACTACGTAAAGGAAACACTCTCCAACAGAATCATCCTCTACCCCCTCATGCCACCATCCTCTCCACTGCCATCTAGTCCCCCAGAAGTGGTGCAGCTCAAAGCAATCTCCAGAAGAAAAGTTATGTGTGAACACATGGACAAAATTACACTGAGGCGAACTGTTCTAATGTGTGAGAAACAAGGAAATAGACAGGAACCAGTAACCTATACAGGGAGCAATGACCTGGGAAAACCATGCTTTAAAGCTTTACTCAGTGGTGTTTACCCCGGGGCAAAGCAAGCAGGAGAACTGCCAATGATTGGATTTATTAAGACTATTTTTAGAATGTCAGAGGTTAATTCTACTGCAGTTCTTCCCCTACTGGTCTCATGTATTGTCTCTGAGTGCAGCATTCAGCAAAGGCAAAATAGGGCAGAGGGGAGAAGGAACACAGCCTTGAACTTGGCTGTTGTTTAAAGATCTTTTAAAATGAAAGCACTTGGTTTTAGCTTTTGGTATCCAAATCTTTTGTGCGAGAGCAAGTTTTATGGAACTTTTTCTCTTTTCATACATCATTTATGTAATCTGTCTGTGTGTCTAAATAAAACATTTCTCATTAGCATGTATACGCACAGCCCTTATATGTATGCATGTGCACATGCACTGGGTATATTCACTCACATCACCTATGAATGTTTGAAGATAAGCAAGTGCTTAAGTGCTGCCCTAAATGGAGATTCTCTTTTAGACCCCTCTAGATGGGCTTTAGAGACTAGAAGAGTTTCTCTAACTGATTGGTTTTAGTCCATATTTTATACTAGGTCAGAATCTGTGTTTTACTTTAATGCATCTAGAAATAGGTGAAATCTATCTAAATAAATGTCAGCACTGAACTGGACCCCAACATATAAGATACAATCAAAATATATAGGTATTTCATGGATCTCTCTCTCTCTCTCACACACACACACACACACACACACACACACACACACACACACACACAACTGTGAACTTCAGAAGCTACTGTAAATGCTTGTTATTGTCTATATCTTCTACAGTGTGAATCAAAAGAAGTGGGAATGTACTAATAAAATTAGTGGATAACACACAGTTGGGAGGTATTGACAACACAGAGAAGGGATTGGGATATCATATAAAAAGATATGGATGACCTTGTAAACTGGAGTAATAGAACCAGGAAATTTAATAGTGGTAAGTGTAAGGTCATGTATTTAGGGAGTATTAACACAAATTTTTGCCATAAGCTTGGAACGCATCAATTGGAAGTGACAGAGGAGAAGAAGGACCTGGGAATATTAGTCAATCACAGAAGGACAATGAGCCACCAATGTGATATGGCTGTGAAAAAAGCTAACATGGTCCTAGGATGCATCAGATAAGGTATTTCTAGTAGAAACAGGGAGGTGTTAGTACCATTATACAAGGCACTAGTGAGACCTCATCTGGAATACTGTGTGCAATTCTGGTCCCCCATGTTTAAGAAAGATGAATTCAAACTGGAACAGGTGCACAGAAGGGCTACTAGGAGGATCCGTGGAATGGAAAACCTGCCTTTTGAGAGGTGACTCAAAGAGCTTGGCTTGTTTAGCCTAACCAAAAGAAGGTTAAGGAGAGAGATGATTGCTCGCTATAAATACATCAAAGGGATAAATACCAGGGAGAGAGAGGAATTATTTAAATTCAGGGCTAATGTGGACATAGGAACAAATGGATATAAACTGGCCCTTAGGAAGTTTAGAAATTGGACATAGGTTTCTAACCATCAGTGGAATGAAGCTCTGGAATAGCCTTCTGAAGGGAGCAGTAGGAGCAAAAAACCTAAGGGGTGATATGATGAGACAGCCTAATTTGGCCATTAATTGATTTTTGACAACTATTGGTAAATAGGCCAATGGCTTGTGCTGCGATGTTAGATGGGGTGGGTTCTTGGTTGGTGCAGAGAATTCTTTTTTGGGTGTCTGGCTGGTGAGTCTTGCTCACATGATCAGGGATTAGCTGATCACCATATCTGGGATCAGGAGAGGATTATTCCTTCAGGTAGATTGGCAGAGGCCCTGGGGGTGGTTGCCTTCCCCTGTCGCATGGGGCTGGTGGTTTCTCTGTACCTTGAAGTCTTTAAACCATGATTTGGGAACTTCAGTGATTCATTCGTAGGTTAGATATCTATTGCAGGAGTGGGCGGGAGGTTCTGTGGCTTACATTGTGCTGGAGGTCAGACAAGATGATCATACTGGTCCTTTCTGACCTTAAAATCTAGGAAAGTCTAAGATGCCATCTGGTGAAAAAAATAATCTCAAGAGTTCTGACAAACCCAGAAATGTAACTTTCTAAATGGTATCTCAGACATGCAAGTTTCCCCCTTCCAGCCTCTAATTGTCCTGAATTGCTCCTTTTAAATATCATGGGAAACCACAATGGCTTCAATGGACATCAGGACAAATTGGGCCATTTAAAGAAGTTTAGTGCTATTTACCTTTTTCACCAGAGTTCAGTATGTTTGGTTATTTCCCCCTTACTCATCTACCAGGATCTGGGTGGTGCCTGGTAGCTTCACTCAAGCTGAGAAACCATTTCTAATGGGACTCTTGGCTGGCTGACAAGGGGATGATTCTTCTCCCCATCGGCCATCAAAGTCCACATGAGTCATGCATTAAGTTTCTACCAGACAAAACTGAAACGGTGACTCTTGGATGTTCCTTCATCCCAAACCAACATTCAAAGAAACCAATAACATTCTGATTAATTGTGGAGTCTGATGATTCACCATAGCTTTAGCAACTCCAATACTTTAATCACAAGCTTCTTTCATGAAATAACATCAGGATAATTCAGATCTCCACAATCTGGCTAGAGCTGGCGTAACAGAACAGCCACAGTTCTGGTTAGTCTCAGGGTCTGACTTCACTACACCAACCTACTACAACTGGCCTTTGTACACAGCTCAAGTTAACTCACCCATCCTTTCCATATTATGTTCAGTCATACATCATGGTCGATTAACCCCTATTTATAGTCCTTACTGCTCAGACTGCATATAGTATTTTCCTGTTCACCTTTCCATTCAGCTCTTTATTTTCAACATTAATGTAAGGCAGATTATGGTCCATGAGTAACAAACAGAAAAAAAGCCTTTAAATTTGAAAGGTGGCTGGAGACAAAAGACCTGCTTGCTTGCCACTTCCCTATTCAGGGTCAATGATTTTTATAGCATTCTTCTAAAACTCATGAATGCGTAACTAGCTATCCTACAGAGTGGTCTCTCTTAGGTCCACTGATATCCAGTCCATATATTGAATCTTTGGCCTCTCCCTTGGCCATCTTCAGTCCGTGATCACTGCAAAGGCCTTTCTTCCCACACCTTTAACTTTAGTAGCCTTTCCCTAAGATGCTCCATGTGGTTTGTGGGGAATGACCAGCTCTCTGAGGTACTCTTGACATGAGCTGCATAAGCTCACAAGGACATATCTTATTGGATGCGTTTTACAGGTTGGCTCTCCAAGATGGACAACATCAGTAGAAACTGTGCTTTCCCTTTGAGCTGCTTATCAAAGCTACCAAACCACACCCTTCCCCGGCAAATCTGATTTTAAGATGGCCTTTATTCACCTTGATGTCCTCATAGGACTTACCTGGCATTTTACAGAAAAAGCCATATCACTAGCTACTCGACACTATGCCCTGCTGAGAGATGCCGTGACTGCTCATTCGGTAGTCACAACTATCCTATGCTCTCCTATCTACCACCCAGAAATGTACTTGATGGGAATTGGTTGTCCCTTCTCAGTGCTGGGGACACAAGAGCACCTACAATGTATTCATCATGTCCATTGGTTTATATCTTCATAGATATATTAATTCACTTCAGGACCCAATCACTCCCTGCTAATGTGTAAGGAGCTCATCATGTCTGCTGAGCTGTGAAAGTCCAGATAGCAGCAGGCAAGTGAGTAATGAACTCCATGCTCCTTCTATTAATATTCACACATCTTCCCAATATTTCCCCATCTCTCCAGCATTAAGCATAATTGCAATGATATGCGAACGCTGTCTGAAGTTTGTCTTAATTCATTTATAACATTTGGTTGTCAGGAATAGATTTAGGGAGAAAATTTCATCACACACAGAGCCAGCATGGCAGCAGAGATATTCTAAAGGATTATAGTAGACAACACCCCACCCTCTGAACAAACAGAAATTTGCTGAGTGGCAGGAACGGTGGGCTGGCTAGCACTGAACTGGAAAGCTCTAACGGGAAGCACTTCTATTCCATTATATGGAGCCCTTCTGCTTCAGCCTGGGTGTGTGGGTAGTAAAATCTGCCATTAAGATTTTAACCATTTGCTACCAACTTTCACAAAAGAGATGAACCTGAATAGAAAGGGGCCAAATTCTCCTCTCGTTTACACCCCTGGAAAGCAAACTAACAGCTGGATATGACTTCACTATTTGGTCCAAACAATATTTACTACAAATTTCACCCTTTTTTAGTAAATTTGTGAATGGATCCTGATTTTCTTCAAGCGTATGTTTTATTCTGACCTTAAGTACCTTAGATAAATGATCTTATACGTCAATTATCATCCCTCTTTTATAGATACAGAACTAGGACATAGAAGGATTTGGTCCTTCACCATAAATACCACAGTTAGAGATATGATATTTTTAACTGAAATAGTTACACCAGTATAACATCTTAGCGTGGATGTGGTTATACACGTATGAAGTTCCTTATACTGGTATAGCTTATTCCTCTTCCTCTATGAAAATAAGCCACATGGCACCTTTATACCCAGTACAACTGTTCACACTACAGGGGTTGAAACACTTAAATTAGACTAGAATAGTTAAACTGATACAACTTGTGTATGCAGACAAGCCCCAAGTGCTTGCTCCTGTTCACACAGGACGTCTGTGGAAGAACCAGGAATTGAACCTATCTCTGCCCAGGTGAGTCCTGTGCCCCAAATGCAAGATCATCCTTCCTCGTTACACGTGCACAGTTCCTGCACAGTCCCTAAAACACAGGTTTATAATTTATTATTGAATTTAATGCTGATGCTGTAAGGGGACCGGATTGCTCAGGGAACAGATAATATGGGACAGAGTTTTTCACTTTAGATCACCAGCTCATATTCATCTCAGATTGGGAGTGACCAAAATCCTTCTGTATGGTGTCCTAGCACTTTCCTTCACAGTGCATAGCTCCCCTTTCCAGCACAGCACCTTAGTACAATAAATACACAACAAGATTACTAACATATGAGCACCATGACCTCCCTGAACCTCCTCTTGAGTGAGTCTCTCATCATCATTATTTAATTTTTATGGATAGAAACAGGAGAGTGAAGGTGAAAAAGAAAATCCACCTTGCCTTGACTTATCAAAGATTTATAGGGATCCTGGGAGTGGGGAGATAGATGCAGCATTGACAGGAATGTCCAGGTTACTTGAACACACATGAAGCTGATTTAGATGGAATCATTTTTTCTGGCTCTGGGTTTCCATTCCTATATTAGGACTTGCATGGTCGTTATTAGGATATGTACCAAAGAACAGGGAAAGGCCCTGTCACTCAAGCTTGCCCCATGGCACTGACCGGGGATCTGAACGCAGCAGGAGTGGAATCCAAGGGCAGGAATGAATAAGTATAAATGGTGATGAATTGATAAAATAATAATGATATAAAAGGCGGAATCTTTTCTTCTTTTCTACCCTTTTTGGGTTGGCCTTATGCGTAGAGACCTTAATGATACAGGACAGGGGATGACCTGTAGAATAGTCTCCTTTCTCAACAGGCTTCAGTCATGGATGAGGCAATGTGTACATGGCTCACCTTTTCATGTGTACTTCCAACACTGGTTAGACCTGCTTGAGCAGCAACCCCCATAGTAGAGACACACTGAAAGTGTATGGCATACTAAGAAAACTCCTATTAGATAAATAACACTGAGCAAAATACAGTTCTCTGCGACCCACCAAATAATTCCACTCTTTAACCTAGCCTTTGACTGGCTAGGACAGGATAGTGCCATAAGAGATTTCTGCGTAAGAAGGGCTATGGAAGTAAAACAAGCAAAGGCCAAATTCACAAAATATCCAGCTGGTCTGGTTAATATCCAGAGTGATTTAAGTTATCTACAGAAAGGTTCTAATTACTGAGCAGAAAGACTAAGGAAACTAAACTGGGATCCAACGCACAAGGCAGATGATTACTAGTGATCTGCTAAATGTTTATAATGACACCCCAGGAATCTCACCTGGTTTCAGGTTTTGTTACAAATTTGCAACCCAGACCAGAGTCCTGTTTTGCAATACCAAACTAAAGCACCAGGGGCCTGGATGGATATCCATTGAGCAGTATACCTGGATCAGACCCATAATCCCATTTTAACTACGAATCTCAGCTCAGCTGCTAATGAAATCTCTGTGCTTTTATGTCAAGAGCTGGTAGGAGTTTTCAATTTTGCCCCTTTGAACAAGAAAATATGGTAAACTCAGTGATTTTGATCAAGCTGCACTTGATTTGAGGTTTATTGAAACTGCATATTGAAGTAAAATGTAATTGGGGATATATGCCAAGCTGTACGCCCACATCTCGAATACTGTGTACAGATGTGGTCTCCTCATCTCAAAAAAGATATTCTAGCACTAGAAAAGGTTCAGAAAAGGGCAACTAAAATGATTAGGGGTTTGGAGAGTGCCTCGTATGAGGAACGATTGAAAAGGCTGGGCCTCTTCAGCTTGGAAAAGAGGAGACTGAGGGGGGACATGATAGAAGTATATAAAATTATGACTGATGTGGAAAAAGTGGACAAGGAAAAGTTGTTTAAATACTCCCATAATACAAGAACCAGGGGTCACCAAATGAAACTGATAGGTAGCAGGTTCAAAACAAATAAAAGGAAGTTCTTCTTCACACAACGCACAGTCAACTTGTGGAACTCCTTACCTGAGGAGGTTGTGAAGGCTGGGACTATAACAATATTTAAAAGGGAACTGGATAAGTTCATGGTGGCTAAGTCCATAAATGGCTATTAGCCAGAAAGGGGTTAAGAATGGTGTCCCTAACCTCTGTTTATCAGAGGATGGAGACGGATGGCAGGAGAGTGATCACTTGATCATTGCCTGTTAGGTTCACTCCCTCTGGAGCACCTGGGCACTGGCCACTGTCGGTAGATAGATACTGGGCTAGATGGACCTCTGGTCTGACCCAGTACGGCCTTTCTTATGTTCTTATGTTCTTATGTGTGGACAGAATATAGGGGAAATGTCTGAATGAGCCTTTGCAAAATGAAAAGGCTAGACTTCTCTCATCTCTTCTATCTGATCACATCCAGAGCCAGGTCTAGATGTCACAGCTGAAATCTGAATACACAAACTTTAGGGAAGTTTGTCCTGGGAACCAAACTTGGATCTAGAGCGTGGACCCAACTTTTATTAGAGCAGCCATTTTCATCTTTGGCATATGCTTAAAGTTTTCAGTTTAAATAAAATGTTATAGTTATAAATGTGTCAATTTCTAATTATATTTTATTGTTAACCATCCTTCCCAATGATTTCATTTTTTTTCCTAATTTATGTGCTCATGGAAGGTAGCAACTTGAATGCATTAAAATATGGGCAGAAATTCAAACCTCGTATTTCCCAAAGACTGTTCCAGATGAAAACTGCTAATATCGGGTAAATTAGATGCATTCTTAAAGCAAGCTCCATTCAGATCCATTCTCTGGAAAAAAAATCATGCACTTTTTGCCTGGGAAAGTTCCAGGTAGGCACCTGTCTGGAACCCAAAAACATATATAATTGTGCCCTGATAATACACTGAATGATAGAAATAGGTGCATAATAATAAAGATAAGAAGAAAGAGGTCTGAGCCCAGACCTATATGGCAAAATTAACACATATCGTGTATGTCCCTGAATACTTTCTAGTTTTTCACTGATCATCAGCTAACATAACTATAGTATTTATGGCATTCCCTACACTGGTAGCTGGTGAAATGCTGTGAATAGCATGGGAATATTAGTTATGAAGGCAACTGTAGAAATTTTAGAGGTGACTACCATAATGGGCTTATGTGGCCCCTCCATCCAGATTGTTTCTCTTTATAAAATGAGCCACATGGAAATATTTGTTTTTCATCATTTAATTTTTTCTAGCATCTGCTGCTGATTATATTTGTCTTTTTTTTTTAAACGAATTAAAAACTTTCAGTGCTGCAGCAAGAAATTTTTCAGATAGCATCCCACTACCTAATACATTATCTTGTAAGCAGAACTATTTAAAATATCTGGGGACAGAATCTATGAAAAAAATCTCTATTCAGCTTCCGCAGTGTAAGAAATCACCCTGGCTACTTCACTGGTTAATTGGGGGGGGGGAGGGAGTTCTTCTCTTGGTTTATCCATTTAGTTGCACATGTACTGCTTGTATTTCACACACTATTAAATAATGCTCCTTGGCTCACAACACAATTTTAGTCACCTAAAAAAAACACCCCATAATCCCTCTTTTGTAATAGTCCAAATTCATATTTGGTGTAACTCCAAGTTTTTTCCCCAATATATAAATGCATTTCATTCTATATAATGAAACACCTGTGAATTTTTTACAGTAAACTGGGAAGAAGGTAGCAGAGACTTCCATTCTCTGTGACTAGTTGATTTCACTTAGATGCAAAGATGACAAAGCTATCAAGGCATGATCCAAAATCCAATGACTCTATCCATAGACTTCAACAGGGTTTGGATGAGGCTGTCTCAGGTATTTCCATTAGTGTTAGATATGAAACTATTTCCCATTCCTTCAACAAGTGAGATGCCTGAATCTGTAAGTGATTAAAATGCATGAGCACAGTGCAGCATCTTAGCTGTTTTTTAAAGACGTTTCCTGGTAAACTTGTGACACAAGCAATCCCCACTGATTCAACCGCCTGCCTGCTATTACACGCCAATCTTCATTTAAAAGCCAGCACAGTGTAATTATTAATTCGAATTCACATATATTCACATTCATGTGATCAATAATTCATGGTTGTTCTTCCTAAGACTCCTACAGCAGTTCTGTGACAACATAAGGCATAAGGGCTTTTTTTTCTTCCTCTTCTTTTCCTTGCTTCCTACACGTTCAGTGCCTGGAGTGCATGGAACTTGACGAAAACAGTTTCCATGGTGATCCTTCCTTCTCCAAGTAGCAGGCTATATGAGCCCACAGTTCTCTCCTCTCTGAAGTGCATTAATGCTTCTTATTACTTTCATGCTAAATATCCTGAAGATTGGATTTGATTTCCTCAGCAGAGATAAAAATTCTATCAGAAAAATGGGATATTTTAGGGGATATATATTCAGCATGAAGATTAAGTTCTCCCCTATCCCCCATCCTTTCATCAAGAGAAGGAGAAAATGTAACAAGGAAGAGAAAATGAACCAGTTATTAAAGAAATTCCCCAAGAAGATGGAAGTTAATGGGAAGATTTGAATTCTCGGAGCAATCCGGTCTGAAAGGAAGCAGTGTTGGCACTGGCTTCCACAGTGTAACGGAGACTAGGAAAGAGCCTCTGTTTCACTTGAGCAGGGGTTGGCAAACCAAAAAATAAGCAGAGCCATTTAAAAAAAATCCCTTCAATAACCAAGTGTTTTGAGAGCCGCAATGGGTGTAGCCTTCTGGTGGAAGGAGCTGAGATCTGGGCTAGGGTGCCTGCCGGAGGGTCCCTTGGTGGGGAGGGAACCAGAAGCAGGCTCCCCACAGGATCCCCCAAAGGCAGGGGACTCCAGAGAGAGGAGCAGGCCACCCGCAGGGTTCCCCAGTGGCAGGGGGTAAGCCTGGAGCCCAGAGCTGAAAAGGGGCAGCTAAAGAGTTGTATGCAGCTCCGGAGCCACAGGTGGCAGACTCCTGCACTAGAGGATGGTGTGGAGGATAAATCCCACAGGTTAATTCTCACCTGCATGCACTAGACAGTAGCAGACCCAGACTCCTTCTTTAGGGCTAGATGTTGCTCTCCAGGAAGTGACTGCCCACTCTATTGCCCTAAATAGGAACTGGTAAATAAATTCCCACTGGTAGGTACTGAGCATGCACAGCACCACTCAAAAAGCTGATCCAGTAAGAGGGGGAGCACCACAGCTCCTGTTGAACTCAATGGAGCCAGAGAGGGCTGAGCAGCTCAGTAAATCAGGTCCACAGTCAGGCCCAGGAAATCCAAGATGGTTGCACTACAGTAACCATTAGAATCTGATACTAAACCGCAGAGGCAAGTATTCTCACAGGCTTATTCCTTTCCCGATGGGCTTTGCATGGGTCTTCTGAAACTTCTCCTCTGGTCTCACAGCTGGAAGAAGGAAATGGGGTGTGCGCAGGTAAGAGTTTCCTCCCTCTCTTATCCTACTGCTGGACAGGGCAACCAGGCTGTGCGTTGCTGAGGCCATTGGAAGGGTGAGACCTCAAGCAAACACTTGTGCTTGTATGATCAGGGCCTCTGACCTGTGACTAATGCCCATATATCTTTTGTCTGCAGTGTAGACTTGCTCCTAAAATCTATGCTGATTGCTGTAAATCCCTGTATTGCATTAGTTCACAGCGGATATTATTAAGGACAATGTGAATTAATCACCCAGTAACAGAAGATATGACTGCTGCAGGAGGTCTCCTGAGCACCACGGCCTCCAGAGAGAGCACATCACACTTCTCCTGCACTCTCTAGGCCACGTTCCAATAGAATTTCAAATCAAGTTCAAGGTTTCAGTCTTTATCTTCAAAGCATTCTGCAGCCTGCACCCAGGATACCTAAAAGAATGTCTAAAGCTTCAGGGTGAAGGCCATAGTTAACAACCTCACTCCTCTGACATAATGGCAACTCTCAACAACAAGAGTAAAACTACGCTGTGCGCGAGACAGAACCTTCTCTGAGCATGGTCTGGCACTGTGGAATGAACTCCCCTAGGAGCAAAGGACCCTCACAAACCTCATCGCTTTTTGTACCAAGGGCAAAGTTCATTTTTTTGACCTTGCCTTCATTATCATAAACACATGGTAACAGATATATATATAACAAATTAAATAAAAACAAATCAAACCACAATGCACCTTATCAAAACAAGACACCCACACGCTTCTCTTGGGAGAAGAGGATGAGAGAACAAACAACACAGGACTGATGTGTCGTCACTACTGGAAGCCACATAAACACTTCGATGAGAAGTGTGGTATAAAAGCCTATGGGGAATACACTAGAATAGAGCTGGCCATTGTATCTATCCACTAGAGCCACAACCTAAGGACCTGATCCTGTTCTCATCTAATCCTGTTCTCATCAAGCTAAGGACCTGATCCTGTTCTCAACATTTCTTTATGTATAATCTCCTCAGACTGTCCCTCCATCTGAGAAACAGACAACCACTGGGTATTTGTATTGCCAATGGCAAAACTTCCATTGGATTTCATTAGGGCAGGATGGGAGCCTTAGGGATATATGGTACAGATTAACGTACGTCCACAGATAGGTGTGTGGAAATTCCACTGAAGTTTGTAGAAGTTGCACATCGATATGTACCCATGTAAAAAGAAATATAAGGAACATTCTATACAGCTGTAATAATAAAGCCCATTATGCCGTGAGCTAAAATAAAAAGGGATTCACAGTGTAAGTTAGGGAAAACTGCTGACGAGAGCATCTTTTCCAATTCAGCTTACATGTGTTAGAACAGCTGGCTCATTCACCAGCCTTCATCTTTATTGGATAATGCAATGATCATATTTTCCTAATCAGCTCGTTTTAAAAAATTATACACTACTGCAAAGACATGCTGATGGCAGACTAGGTGAGGAGGAAACATTAGGGTGAACTTTCAGGAACAAAGGAGAATTGACAGGTACTGAATCTGAATTATTGCTCAGTAATAGTATTGCAGCACATTCTCAAACCCATAATAATGCCTGTTTCTCAGCGCATTAACCTTCAATTGATATTAAGGGCCTTGCAGTTTTTCAGGGGGCTTCAGTGTGTCACTACTACCAGCCCCATTGTAACTACCTGATAGGTCTGATCAATACAACACTGTTATGTTAAAAGGGGGGAGCATCATCTCATGATTAGGACTATGGGATGTTTTCTGGTTGGCTCTGGCACTGACCTATGGCATGACTTTGGGAAAGTCATTCAGCCCCTCGGTGCATCAGTTTTCCCCCATCTATAAAACAGGGAATTACAATATGTTTTGAGAAGCTGAATTAGTTAAATGTTTGCAAAGTTCTCTGAGATCCTCAAATGACAGATACTATGCTATGCACCTACACTGTAATCATCAAACAGGTCTTGTTGCAGTGGGGGAGAGGTAGCAGCAACTTTTGACTCCAAGACCTGCAACTGAGTCAGTGTTATCACTGCAAAATTAGTCATTTCCCATCAAACACATCACAAAGACAAAATCCCCTGAGCCGGTATGCACGGTATCACCACAAAAGCCTGTTGCAATGTCAATGAACTCCCAGTGCAGCCTGTATCCTTTGTCTAAGGTAATGAGATCTCTGAGTCATTCTTACTCTGTGTCCTTGATACTAAGGCACCCATTAGTCAGCAAAGAGGGAAGGAAGCAGCTGAGGTCACCTCTTCCTTACTGCCCAGACTATCTTTAAGGTGTAAATCACAATATTTTTTTATGTATAATCTCCTCAGAGGCTCTCACTCCACCTAAGAAACAGACAACCAGTGATATTTTTACTGGCATGTAAATTTCATGGGCCAAATTCACAGTTGGTATAAACTGATGTAGCCCTTTAACTTCACTAGTGCTGCACTGATTGACACCAGCTGTGTATTTGGCCCGTGAAACGTAAGCATCAGTAAGAGTAACATTTGTTGATTGTTTCCTGGAAAGCGTGAGGATCTGAGGGATAATACATAAGAAACTGCTGTGATTTGCATCTTAATTATAGTCTAGGGTGGCAATCTCTACAAAGATGGAAAAAGCAGCACACAGAGCTGGTTGAAAAAAATGAGGAAACAACGCCGCAAAATTTTCACACAGGCGGGTTTGTCAAAATTTGTGACACAAAAGACCCAGCACCTCCGACCTCACGTAGAGGTGTCAAAGACTGAATGGGTGTGAAAATGGATCTCGCCTGTTAATACGGGAACAAGTCTGGTTTGAGGTATACGGCAGGCACGTGGGGAAACTTTGCCATCTAAACTAGCCTGGTCAATAGAACTTCAGTTTCTAGAGCTATCGTTCCAGCTTCTTCCCAATGTGCAATTTTTTTGTTTGAAATACATTTTTAAAACCCGACTCTTTTCCTGCACAGCAGTCCCAGAACATGCCTAAGAGATGGACTTAAGCAGAAAAGCATATAAAAGGGACTCAGGACAGAAGTTAAGCACTGGAAGCCCCTATCTTTTTTATTATTTGTGGAAATCATTCACCTGGTGGCACTCTGCAAGCACAAGCACCAAGTCTGCAGATGATAATAAATCGGGAAGCACCATAAATAACAGCAAACCAGGTGAAGAAGGATTTAGATCATTCAAATCCTGAGCTATGAGTTGTCAATTCCATTTTAATGCTGAGAGGTGTGAGATAATAATTCACTGCAAACATGCCTACTCCCTTCCAGAAGTCCCTCATACAGAGAGAGGACATGGAGGGATTTGTTGAACTGAATGGAGATCCTGCACATTGACCGGTAATGCAAGAGAATTATTGACAATAATCCCCCATGTCCTAAGCCTGCTGTGGGGCGGTAATAATGAATGAAGATGGGATGCTGCAGGATTCCATTCACTGGAAAACATCTGAATTGAAGAGACACTTTCTGCTGTTAAAGTGGATAAAATGAATACGGGGAGGTAATGGAAAAATTAAAGGGATTAAGAGTGGAGGAGTGACGGAGGGGCCGACTGTATCTGCCAATGGGGCTGCTGGACATTTGATGTAGACCTTGTCAACTAACAAATC
Source organism: Pelusios castaneus (assembly GCA_007922175.1). Lineage (NCBI taxonomy): Eukaryota > Metazoa > Chordata > Testudines > Pelomedusidae > Pelusios > Pelusios castaneus. Next base: position 3,174,094 of record ML685833.1, read on the forward strand.
CTCGGCATCTCTCTTTTTGCTAAGCTCTATTTCAGGGCCCATTGAGACTGTGGGAGGCTGGTGAAACTTTGAGTGAGAAAGGATTTTTTTAAAAAAAGCAATAAAACCAAATTCGTACTTTGACTAAAATAGTTTAAATGTTAGAAAAAGACAGTTTTGGAGCTTACTCCAAACTCATTAACAACCTGGCAGTCTGAGCTAATTTAGGGAATTGGTAGATTTTTAACTTGCTTGCTCAAAAGGAGTTCTTTTCATTTCTCTCTTTTTAAATAAGATCTGAAATGTATACAGGCCATAAAGTAAAGATGTAAGGGACAATCATGCTTTTCTAGGAAGACCACAGAAATATCAGTGCAAAGTTTAAATACTCTTTAAAAGAATCCTCAACCTAGTCTTAATTTTGCAGGTGCAGTTGTATCTCCACAATCACTCACCAGTGCAAAGGCAGGAGTCTTACACTTCTACCAACATGGGCATCAGCTGGATGGCATTCTGCAAAATTAATTTATCTGTGCAGGCACTTTTCTACATGGCCAGTGGAGCTAATGCAGTACCTCTGGGAGTGGATCCCATTGAAGAAAGCAGTACTGAGAAAAGGGGCAACAGGAAAGGAGGGATTGTCACTATGTGAACTCTCAAGGAACTCTGAAATTATGCAGACTGCCCAGACGGTATGGGGAAGGTCATCTCTGAAATGCTGGCAATGAATTAAGACACTACTTCAGCCTCTGTAGCTACTGAGGTGTTAATGTTGACTTCAGAAGAGCTAATCCTTTATGTGTAAAAACATCTCTCAGATCTATGCACCATATTGTGCCTCCCTTAATCACTGTGAATAATACCTTACTCCCTTTCTACAGTGATTTCAATAGAATGACTTGGTTCTATTCACTGTGAGTAACAGAATCCAGTGCCATGTACACAGAGCTAAGGGGGCTTCTAAAAGATTTGAATACCAAATTATTAATCTCCCATAGTTTTCTTTAAACCCATGACGAAATGTTAACCAGAACTAGGATGGGTAAATTTGCCTCCTGCCCCCCAAAAGGGGTGGGTGAGAAACAAATTTCCTACACTTCATCAGAACAGAACACAGTGAGGCTCACAGGGTAATGCACAGATGATCTGGCATAATCAATCTTCTTCCAAACTGTGTGGTCCACAGTAGGGGAGTAAGGGCAGACTAGAGGTTAAACTGGGATCTAATGGCATTCAAAATCGTACATGATTGATCTGCATTGATTTTTCCCCACTGAGGGGAATGATAGGTTAGCAAACAGAAATCAATTCCACTGCATTAAGCTCAGTAAGAATCTGATCTCATAAGCAAAATGCCTCAAAACATTATTGCACAACCACACAGAGAACAGTATTGCTGTTCTATTGCAGATGATTTTCTTTTGCAGACACCCCATGCCTACCTGGATTCCTGACTCAAAATAACTAGCTCTTCAGTCTTTCAGTGTCACACAGCTTCATGGCTTCACCATGCTACCTCCCACAAAGCCCTACAAGTGAACACCACCCAACTTTGTGAAAAATTTGGGTCTACATCCCTGTTTTATGATTGGCTATTATGTCACAAATGGGCTGAACAAAAATCCGGGATCTGAAGATCTGAACTCACGCTTTGTCAAAGTTCATATCTGAAACAAAACGTCATGGTTTGCATCCATTTCTTGTCATGATGTTGCCACATCGCATGACGTGCAATGGCTGATATTCTAAAATGAGGCAAATCTCCTGGATTTAACTGCTAAAAATATTGGCAAGTACAAAACTCTCTGCACCCTTGGCTTTAGCACTACAGACCTTGGTTAAAGAGTTTCCAGCTTTTGGCCTTTGCGGCACATCTCTGAACCTTCGCCCTCCTTGCTATCTATTTCAAAATACCATAATCAAAGCACATGAATAAGTTCCATCTTACCATCCTCAAAAGATTTAATTTGCTGTAACTGTTTGAATTGAGAATTCGGAAAGGAATAATTTCAGGGAAGTATTTACCCTTAAGTACAATTTTCTGTACATTTCAAGTAGCCAGCTCCTGATATTTCTCATCAGAAGTGTACTGTAACATATAACTCCATTGGAGCCATATGGTCAAATGTAAAGGGCAAGCCAACTCTACCACTTTGCCAAATGCAATCAACAGAACACCATGCAGGGTGTGGAATATGACAGGCTGGTTCATTAATAAAAGTGGAATAATAAAATAAACAACATTTCAATATAGCCGTAACTTTGTTTGAAGCTTTAAAGAGATTTTCTTTTTAAAATCCACATATTCCCTGCCCTGGAGGACTTGCATTAAAGAGTCAGATTGTGCCTCTTTCTGACATGGCCGTAAAGAGGAGTAAGATCTATCTTCCATCTTTTGGGCCATGTTACGGATCCCGTCCACCACCACCCTCCATTGCAGGTTGGGGGGGAAGGCGGGAAGCAGGAGCAGCTGCATGCCTGACATCCCCCCTCTTTTTTCAGCAAATGGCTATGGAGAAGCACAGGGAATATCAAGCTCTGCCTCCAATGCTCCTGCCATCCAAAGTGAACCAGTGTGAAGGGGAAAATAAACTGCACCTTCTCCAAGTATGATTCCCCTGAGGTGTGAAGGGAGAGCAGGAGAGGAACTGTGACTCTGAGTCATTGCTTCTACCTTGGGCACATGCTGAGGTGCGGTAGGTCCACTGACACCTTGTTCAGCTCCACAATCCTAAATCAGACCAAGCTAGAACCTAAAGCTTGGCAAAGGAAGGAACCAGAGAAAGGGAGATGGTGTAGAACAAATAAGAACAGCGAGCTCCATATTGGGGCTGCAAACTGCTTTGTCAGGAACGGTGAAACGCATGCATTCCCACCGAAGTGTGTGCCACTACTTGTGCACGTCATTACTCACAGTTGTGAATAAGGAGCTCAAGTTCTGGCCCAGAGATATTTTGGTGATTCTAATTATAAACTAAGGGTCAGAAGGGGTGAGAAAACAGCCGGGAGATGGAAAGAGGGGGTTTTGCAAGGGATTTGTTGTAGAGTAGACTCCCTTACCCCTGGGAAGAGGAAGCACATTTCAGGAACAGGGAATAGCAAGGAAAAGGATTTTTCCCTGACCGGGGGGGGGGGGCGTGGGGCAGGAGAACCAGCCACACTGAACTCAGGGGTGGGGGGCAGGAGTCTGGTCTGGCCTCTGGCCTCCCCAGTGCCCTTTGGCTAGGATGATATTTATATATCACCAACTGCTCTTGGCCATTATTCTGCTGAACCACTTTCCCCTGCACACCAGCATTCAAGGCTTTTAAACCAATTGCCATCATCGGGATTCATGGTGTGTGTGTCTCCAGGCCATACATGTGCCCCTTCATTAAACATCTCTGGTCTGTGCTAAATGGATCAAGAGGTTAACAGGGCAGGGGTCGATGTGACAGAATTCATTTTCAATTAGACTCCCCCTCCCATTCCCTCTTGTAAATGAATCAATGAAACCTATCATTACTAAGAGGCCAGGACCACAGCGATGGGTGGAAATTCTCTGTACCCTATGAACTCAAGCCTTCTTTACCATCACCCCACACTGGGCTGGGATTTGCACTTGCAACGGAAAACTCGTCTTTCAGCAGAAAGATGCACAAGTCATTAGCTCTTGGATTAATGACAATTTTTAATTGGCCATGGAAACCTTATAGAGCTATTATACATTATACCTGTGATAACTGAACAGCATGTTAATCAAGACAATTAGTGTGGGACCCAGAGAATCCCTCTACCACTGCAAATAATCCTTCTCACTTTGAGAGGAAAATTAACGGCTGCTTTATGAAATCTCAAATTATCGCACTTTGTATAAGATCTGCAATCAGACTCTCAGCAAGTGAGTGGCATATATCATTCATGCCAGGACAACATAACATCTGCTGAGACATTAGATCCTAATATTAACTTTGGGTTTGAGGCCTCCCTGAGGCTGAGGTGGTGGAAGGTGGAATATATACATGTTCATGGGTAAAAAGGCAGCAGCAAACAATGGAAGTTTGATAGTTCCAGAGAGAGAGAGATTTCCAAGAAAAGATGTGAGAAGGGAGAAATAGAACAGCTCAGTCTTAAAAGTATCATACGACCCACAGAGGAAGAAAACAGCCACTGAGGGTTTTCCTTCTAGGTTAAAATAATTCAAAACTGGCTTCTCACGGACTCCACTTACAACTCAATGTACTGTATTTAGCTTTTTCCAAACTACCTTTGAGTCCTTGCAAGGTGAGAATAATTTTACTCCTTGTGCAAGGTTGAAAATGCACTTACAATTTTCATCCTTTGAATGTTCCTGTCCCACTGCTATGCAGCTAGTGAAAGACTGCTTTTCAAGTGTGTACTAAAATGCACAGAGGTGTCATTATGAGGAAGGTTAGAGAGGACTTTTTCCCCTTGTAGGCCACTGTAGTGGAATGAGCAGTCAATTCCTTGACTCCTTGGCCAAACCCTTCATTTGTTGGAGAGACCCTGCTTGATACAATTTGTGCTGCCTAAAGTCACCAATCACTGTGCAAGCCAGAGAAAACCCATGGAGTTTGCTGTGTCCAACAGCCTCATTAAAGAATCTCCATTATATTCATTACAAATATGTCACATCTGTTCTCTACCATGAAAAACTACAGTGGCCTGATTGAATCCTGCCCCAGGTGATCAGTGAGGGGAGGCTGATGCTAACTGATTGCTGCTTGGTAGTTTGTGATACAAGTTGATGATTCTTAATCCAATTCCATGTGACAGCCCAACTGGCTCCCCACTTGGTAGTCACAGCAGAGAGCGCGGGGACTGAATGAAACACTAAGAGGTGGTCTTTCTCTTTGCAAGAATGAGGCACACTGGCCAAATAGGAAGGATAAGAAAGCCAGTGCTGCCATCTCCTGAAATCTGCTATCTATTCTGTAGGTAAATGGTGCATTTCATTCCCCAGGCCTATCTACCTTTCCCTTTGCATCACTGCTGAAATTCCCTGCACAAAGTTTTAAAATGAAACAAATCATGTGGAAGCTGTATAGCCTATTTACAAAAGACAAACATGCACCCAGCTGTATTCATACTAAAAAAGATTAAAAGATGCTTCTTTAATAATCCTAATTGTGGTGAGATGGACTCACTGTAAGTATGCTTAGTGTGATTTTGATATATGTCTGTATAAGGTAGTCAATTTGAGCAAATGAAACCTGTCATGAATCGTACAATTACTGGGATCCATCATTTTCTGTATCATTTTGCTTCCATACATTTCTCTATTTTTACATTTCTCTTGCACCAGCATGTGCACATGCACACACAGTCCTTCATTACACTTCATATGTTTCTATTGATTAAGGAAATTAGAGGAAATGTACTTGGCAAGTGAAGAGTGATAGCAGTTCCTCTGTGTCCACAGCCACTCTTCTTTATTGATATGCCATGTCTTCCTCTGCACCTCTGGTAACTTGGACAGACAACGTATTGATTCCTTTTGGAGCTGCACTTAGGAGGGTCACAAACCCAGAGGCATGACCAGATGGTTCATCTAGTCCATGCTCCTATATAACTGCAGGCTGCTGAAGAATATCAACAAGACATTGCGTTAGCCAGCGGGTCTGATTTTTTATTTGAATTCCTGGATCTGTTACATATTTTCACCTATAAAAGCAGAGTGTCAAGTGGATGCTGCAGAGGGACAGAAATGCTGTAGCTGGAAAAAGCTAGAAAAAGACTTGCATGTTGTCTTTATGGAACATATCCAGGATTTAGCTCCAATATGCCTTCTGGGTGACCGGCCAGAAATTCAATCATACTGCAATCATTTAAAAAATCCTTTCCATGTGTCATTAAAATATGGGCAGCCCTTTGCCACAGGATTTTGAAGAGTATTGGAAAGAACGTTTATTAAATACAGTTTAATGTGGATTCTTTGATTACTCATAGAAAAAATACAGCTTTTTCTCTTTTAAAAAAGGTGATGTTCTAAGTTGTTTAGAATTTTTGGAAGGTGCCACAATATTTGTGAAGTACTCTCTTTATCCATTGCCCCATAAATGTTTTTAAAAATGTATTATGCCTGGAGAGAAGAGAAGGAAGTGTAGTCTATCCACTAAAACAGAGGATCAGGAATCAGGGCACCTGGGTTCTATGCCCAACCCTGCTGCTGTGAGCAACTCATCAGGTTAGACTGAGACCTCATTTTCCTGGAACCCCATCCCAGCCTCCAACACCAGCAAATAATTGTCCCTTCAGTTCGAAGTGAAAATCCTGGGAATGAGATATCTATTTAACTGGCAGGTACAGACAAATAGCTAGATGTTTAATGTCTATTATTTGCATATGTGCTGATGAACTACTGGTAAAATTATCTGCTGGCGCAACAAACTGTGTCTGCAAAAACTGGAGGACATCTCTAAAGAGAAGGCCTTTGTAGACTATCTATAACAATGCTGTGCTGACCATGACACCCACCTGGCTCTGGTGGGTATTTTACAGAGGTGACCTTGAGTACTGCCTTGCTAAAACACAGGCGCTTAACATGTGTATAACAACAGGTAAATCAGCACTGCAGCAAAAGGGTCAGTCTATAGCCATCAGAATCTATGCTGAACCAGACCTCAGAGTTTGGCATGAATGCTAGTTTTTGGTCATCTTGCAGAAGCTTGTTAGCTCATCAGGCAAAACCTATTCATTTTCTAAAAATTGTAATTAGAAGTAACCAAATGTCAGTTAAGTGAGTTAAATTTGGAAGCAGCAAGCTTGCCTCTCACACACATTAGCTGTTTTCAGCTGCTGGCTGAAATTTGCTATCTTGCACTGATGTCATTTTCTTTTCCATGCTATTTCATTCTGCCAGGTTGATGCATATGGCACAAGCTTCTATGGTGAATGCAGACATTACAGTATGAAATAACTCGTAGAGAGGTTCTCCTCTGAGTAGAGTTCTAGTAAGGCACTGACATTAAACATTCAATATGGGACCTCACAGTTAGAAACCCCTCCCTTCAGGATCACAAGCTACTTAAAAAAACATTGAGCCTCACAACTAGCAAGTTATGCAGACCAGCATCATTATCTCCATTTTACACCTGGGTAAACTGAGGCACTGACAAGTTACTTGCTGAAGTGACAGCACATATTCTAGTTGCTTTCAGTTTCTTCCTCTAAGACTGTTCAGTTCAGAACCCGTCCTGGGGCTCCTCTCTCTGAAAGCTCCTCCCACCATCATTACATCTGCCAGGATTAATGAGGTACCTGCAACACTGAGTCAGCAACACTCACATAAACACTGCCAACCTGCATTTCTTGCAACTTTCCTGGAGCTTTGTGATAACTGAGATCCTCTTGTCATGAAGTCCCAGAACAGATTAGCTGAATATTTCCAAGTCTTTAAACTATGAACTATTCCTGTAATGTGCAATGATTAAACAGATGGTTCAAGATAGCTGCAAACTGTTGAGTTTCAAAAATACTTAAATACTGGAATGAATGTTAACAGGAGCCATTCCAGATCTTAGAGCCTCCAGATGTAGAGATTCTACATCACTGATATCCACAATGTGTGACTTGTATCTACTCTGGATGAGAAGTCCTGTGAGGTCTCATCCTTGAGTTATCAGTGCTGGCACACTTTATTTTGTTGCTCAAGGAGTGTGGATGTAGCATCGGGTCATAAGCTGGAGACCCGGCCTTCTGACATACATGAAAAATGATGCCAAGAAGCTACATCTTGGTAACTCACCTTGGTGGAGCATAATGAAAACAACTATGCAACTGAGAGTATTACCAGAAGGATGACTCCAATGAACAAAAAAGGTGGGGAAAAAATAGAACACACTCTAACTGGGACACACAGTTTAAACAGCACGGCCCAAGAGACAAGTCCTAATGGTGACAGTTTGTGAAGGGACATAAAAAGAGAGCATCTGTGTTCCCCCGCACCAAGTATGTGCAAGGGATATGGGGAGGGTAGTACAGAAGAACAGATGCCAACGAGTTAGTGACAACGTGTGGGTGGTGTCATCACAGATGTGGATAAATGGAAAGGGAAGTAGAGAATTTATTTGACAAAGATAAACACTTTTTACACAGATACCAGCTGAGCCAACTCAACAATAATCTACTTTTAAAAAACCAATGCATGGAAACCACAACCTCAAAATAATGCTAATATTTGAGAGATATGCTTAATGCCACAAATCTATGCTTAAGGGGTAAGTAAACATGTTCTAAAGCTATGTACAGACAATTCTTGGCATTTGTTGCATAGATTTGAATTTAATCAGTCAAAAATGGCTTATCCAACATCTGGAGCTGTATCAAGGAGGAGGACATCAGAAAAGGATTTATTTTATTTTGGGCTCAAATAGCTGGAGCATAGTGGCACCTGGTAACACTGTTAAAGGGACAGAACTTCATGTAGTGCTTTTAACAACTATAAGCCCTACAAAACATGACAATTTAAAAGGACAGTAGCACGCTGTGCATGAATTCTCTCCCAAGAGCATTTCTCCTTGACCCCTCGTTGTATCAGACTCATGTTTCTGACACCTTTCTCCACCATTTATTCACTGTTATCTTTCTGACTACAAGGTACCGAGAGCCCTCTGCTCCAACTGGCTTCAACAGAAACTGAGGGTGCTCAATTGACAACAACTCGCAGACTGGAGCCCATGGCAGACTGTAACCTCTTCAAGGCAGAGACCTCTCACTTCCTTACATAAAGTGCCATGATCATTGATGATGCTTTATAGTTAATAACCCACATTCCATTCTTGGTTACGCGTTTACACCTTGCAAGGCCATAACAGCAGTTTCAGTGAATGTGGACTAACCCTTTCTTCCATGGCAACTGCCTGGCTACCAATATTTCACGGACAGTGACAAAATGTCAAGACAGAGAGACCTTGCCCAGAGCCATCAGCTGCAGAGAAGGTGCATCCTGCTTCTTTTAATGGTTACGCAAGAGAGTACATTGGACTGTCAACTCCATTCCTTCTGCACTCATGGCCCAATCAAGCTCCCATCAAAGTCAATGGAAAAATTCTCACTCACTTCAGTGAGAGCTGGATCAGATCCCAAAACAAGACTATCCCATACCCATACAGTACATTTTATCCATTCTGTATTAAAAGTCATACTAGAACTACAGGATCTCTACCGTGTTTACCATTTATTTCATTGGAAGCTGATTGCACTCAGCACCATGCTGAATCAGGCCTTGAGAGGTCTCCTTTTTCAGGAATTTCCATCCCCGCCCCCAATATTCTACCTATACTTAATTTTTTTTATTTTAATATCAGAGTCTCATTATATGATCTTATGACCTATCCTGAATTGTTTTTAGTTTTGTGCAGCACTGAGAACATTAGCAAGGGGATTACAACCATAAAAGGAATGCATCATTTGAATCCAAAATTGCTTTTTGCTTTTGTTTTTTAGGAGTGCAACTGTGTATGTGTGGTTTAATATATGCTAATATTCAGGACATTTTTTTTTTGCAATGATACAAAAAACGTTGAGTGTAAGTATCATTGTAATCAAATATATTATTGCAAAATAACTTGAATACATAGCAAAAATTAGTTAAGAACATGCCTAGATAATGTTAACTGTTCAGTAAAACCATACTGCTTTCAGACATTAAATCCTCAGTTTTAACCTTGAGGGATTCTTCTCAGCTACCTGAATAAGAAAGCACTGTGCCTCACTAGAAAGTAAATAGCAGAGGGTACAATAGTGTTTATTTTACAAGTCTTGAGAGCACCGTGACATATATTTCTTCCAAAACCGATCAGGAATTTCAAGTACAAACTTGCCTGCACTGCTGTGGTCCTGATATAGATAAACATCTAAAACACACAGTCTATATTCCTCCGCCACATGATCAAGTTTACTTCACCGAGTGATAAATCTCCATTCAATCTGTATCTGAAATGGAGAGGTCATGGGTCACATGATAGTTAGGATCTGCTAGGTTACGATAACAGAAATCCATCTTTGAGAAAATGATAGACCTAATATCTCCAGTGCTTAACTATATCTAGAGTTGGCACCCCAGCTATGATGCTCATGAGCACCATTATAAGGAAAAATATACTGCTGAGCACAGACCTTGAAAGGTAAAATAAATTCACAGCTAAGTGGTACCTAGTTGCCTCAAGTAAAGTTCGTTTTTTCCTACCATCAAGTAACTAAAGAAGGAATTACAGCTGTATAGGGTTAATGGAGCAAATGGAGCAGTTCAGAGAGCTCTAGGAGCTCCTGCCTTTTTCTGCTGACACAAGCCAAGCCAATTTACCTCAAGACTCGGTGCTGAGCCCTTACAGTGAAGGCTTGACCCTAAACCCATTGAAATGAATGGAAATGCTCCCAGTGGATTTTGGATTAGGACTTCAGAGTCCACCCTTATTAGGCACTCTGCTGTCTCATGAAATCGTCCCAATGTTTCCCCAAATATAAGGACTACAATTCGGCTCTGTCTTTGTTAGAAGGCTGCCTGTTAAGCAAATATTTTTGTTCCTCCCTCAAGTAATCATTTCAAACAGAATTCTCTGTATTTCCTCAGTAAACAGGCTGCTCTTTGCCCTACACTACATGTGAGCCCATTAAGGTGTTCTGCTTCAACCTGCCCAGTATCTGCTTTAAGAAACCCTTGAGTCTCCCTCTGTCAAGCCTGCAAATCCAAACAGAGTTTATTTGCTTTGTGTTTAGCTAATCGCAATACCATGGATTACATCCTCTTGAACAGACTATTTGGTTTGGAATTTTTTTCTGACCCCCTTTCCTTTACAGAGCTTCACATGCACTGGAGAAGTCAGAAGTGGTTGGATGACACTTCACATTTTGGGGGAAAACCCTGGAATAAGCTTTGGGATATAACAAGCTTCCAAATTGAGATGTGGACATTCATTAGATTACAATGAAAAACAAAACAATTCTCTCAATCAAAGGGGATTTAATTAAGTTGATTCTGACAAGGAATTAAAGAGCTTTGCCCGAAGCTCTATTTCTGGTGTTCAGGGCTCCATCTTTGAAGCTAACCACAAAGGTTATGGCTACACTGCAATAATACTCCTCTGGCTGGCCCATGTCAGCTGACTCAGGCCTACAGAGTTCAGGCTGCAGGGCTATAAAATTGCAGTGCAGACATCTGGGCTCAAGCTGGGGCACAGGCTCTGTGACCCTTCCCCTTGCAGGGTCCCAGAGTCAGTGCCCCAGGCTGAGCCTAGACAGCTACACTGCAATTTTATAGCCCTGCAGCCTGAATCAGCTGGCCCAGGCCAGCTGTGGTGTTTTATTGCAGTGTAGACACATCCAGAATTTCCTCAGGCAGTATTAACACAAAAGAATTGGGACAAAACTGTTAGACTGAGATAATCCTGTCCTTGTTTGTTTCCCACAATACATAAATCAAAGTATCAGCTTAACCTTCTTGTCTCTGGTGAAGTCTTCTTATTAGCACATGAACCACATCAAAGTTAATTAGAATGCTCTGAAAAATGTCTTTAGTATTCTAAACTTCCAAACATCAAGGAAAAAATATAGAGGGTGATGCTATTATATTAAATGGCTAAGGAGCAGTCATTTGTCTAAGAGCACAAGGTTTTTCTACAGCTCACTGATGCTATTTCAGAATAGCTATATGTAATGAAACAGAAATATTGATTGTATTTTTTAGTAAAATATTCAGTTTCCCCCTCAGTCCAAAGATTTTCTATCAATGTATGAACAATTCTGTTTAACAGATTATTGGTTCTCTTAAAGAATGAGGCATGGCAAGTCAGATTTGATTTCAGCATCTAACACACACACACACACACCCCCTTCAAAAAAAATACAAGAAACAAGAAGTCGGGGGTGGAATGAGCTTTGCCAACTCACTCGATCTGAATCAGTGCTCTGGCTTTTCTGCCACCCAGCTATTTCAGCAATTTAGAGCTTTTTCTTCCCAACTTTCTCATATACTAGGGCTTTAGAATCCAAACCAGCTTCTATTAAAATCAATTTCCCATTGGGAGTTGGATCAAACCCTCAGAGAATATCTGTCTGCCTTTAGTCTGCTAGGATGGATTATTTCTTCGTTGGTATAGGGTGAAGATACTCAAAGGATTTGCATCTTCCATTGGCAATATCTGTGTGCCAAATAGTTGCTTCCCTCTCAAAAGAGACAGCTCCCTGAAACCCGGCCATAAGTAATTTCACCCTTTGCTCATTGGAGTTTGGGTCAAGCACTAGAGATAAATCACAAATGGGCAATTCCTGCTAAATTTTACTCTTGATCATTTCTTTTCCCCTACAGATTTTTTTGGGCAGGTAGATAGATCAGAGTCTCTCTTTCTGAAGATGATCCAGAAAAATAATTCACATAGAAAGACTTCATTCCTTTTTAAAACTAATCTCCTTTTCTCTCTTCTTGTTTGATATTATGGACTAAATACTGTTAATATCTGATTTATTTCTTATGCACATATAGCTCCAAACCTTGGCAGTCTTTCCCTGTGTATTGTGTTGTAAAGGAGATGGTGTGAATAAAATAGTAGGCTATGTCTACACTTGTTAATTTAAGTCGACTTTAAGTCGACTTTGTTAAGTTGACTTAGCATGTCCCCACTCAAAAATTAAGTCAACTTAGAGGGGACCCTGCCAAATCAACCTAGAGCGTCCATACTGGACGCCTAGGTCAACTTGTAGGGGCTAGGTGGACCTGGGACAGGTCCACGGTGGCAGGGGGTCACCCCTTGCCAAGTGCCAGGGGGCTCAGTCTTTGCCCCATTTTACCTTGGTACAATGGGGGCTCAGGGGGACAAGGACCCTGGCAGGGCATAGGAGCAGGGTGGGCAGAGCTCTGTCCTGCCCTGTGGGGGGGCATGCCAGGCTGTGAGCATGTTAAACACTTACTTGATACTTAGTCATCACTCTGCACCAACAAAAGATGGGGTGCATCTCAAAGGCTATGATTGTGACTTGAAAACCTGGAAGCTGATAAGGTATATTGTGTTTTATTAGTAATCTTAGTAATTAGTTATCTTCTGAGTCATCTTTTTTTGCACTCCAGCCTGAGCCCAAACCTCTACACTGCAATCAAGCAGCCCCAGCCCCACAAACCTGTCAGCAGGCACGGGCCAGTAGCAGGTTTTTAATTGCAGCATAGACACACCCATTGATAGCTATAGAAACTGAAGGCAAAATGCAGATAGGCACTCACATGGGTATCTCAGTGTCAAAGCCCCTGATATGTAGTCTCCCTACTATTCCATTGTTGAAACCACTGAATAAGGTATGTTATTCACTCTGAACTGTGCTAGGATTTGTAATGCAGATACTTATGGCTCACCAAGGAGAGGGACAGTGAGGGTAATGTGCTACCTGCAAGAAGTAAGTGAGCTAGAGCTGAACACTGCAGAGTCAGGACCAAATACATACTAATTCTGAACTGTGTCAGGATAGGGATTAATCTGCCAATGAGCTGAGCATCTTTTAAAGACATCTATTGAGCAAAAAGCATGATACCAGGACTAATTATTAGTTATTATAATGCACCAAAAACCCCAGCTTCTACTGACATCAACAGACATTGAAGCACTCAGCACCTTGCAAGGGGCAATCTTACCAGACAGAATCCTGTCACGGGTTCATCTACGTTTACCTTAGTCTAACAAACATATTGGCTCCTAATACTAAGAGATGGATATGGATTAGGAGAGTGTTAGGAGAAAACCTCCAGTATAATTGGCAAATGCTTCCCAAACCTAAACTCGGGCATTATGCTGTGCTAATCCAGACCCAGTTAGGGGTTTTATTTACAGCAGCCTATTGTCCAAAAGCTTCTGTTGTTTATAGACAAGAGAAAGATTTTAGCTCTTCACTGGGGTACCTATTGGCCCTGTAAAAGCATCTGAAGTCAGCCAGGGTGAAAGAACACTCTCCACTGAAAGGAACTTGGTGATATAGCCAGGTTTGTTTTATTTTTAATTTATGTTTTTTAATAAACTGTGCTAACTCCTAAAGACCTCTGTACTAGCTAAGATAAAGTTAAGCCAGTAATGCTTTTACCATAGTAACCCCTCTCCCAGAACAGAAACACATTACTTTCCTCTGATAGAATTTTAAATCTGTGTAAGGGATTAAACAGTATTATCAAACTGATAATAGTGACTTGGAAAAACAGAATGGATTATGGGTAATGATTGTCATGTGCACTGATATTTGTGCTTTCAGCAGATTAGGGCTCGATCCTGCAAGTCCTAATTCATGAAGTAGCCCTTGTTCATGACAGTAGCTGGCTTCAGTGGAATGGCATAGGTGAGGGAGGCCTACTCATGTGAGTAAGGGCTTGCAGGATCCACCCCTTAATTTATCTCAGATGCTGACTACAAAGTCAAATGTGTATTTAGTTTTTACAGTTACGATTTTCACAAAGAAAGCCAAGCACCAAGGCCATAAGTTTGAACCAAGAGTTTTACTGAGTTGCAACCCTGGAAAATTCCTGTAGCTTCCCCTTATTATTCTGCTCACTGAACAACTCTTGGGTGAGATACAGAGGATGTTCTCTTAATGAGACATCAAAGTTAGTAAATGGAATTGGGTCAGGGAACAGGTGCAAGATTGCAGCGTCAGTTTAAGAGCATGGCCCTCCCATCAGCCCAGTGAAGTTTGGCTAAGAAAATATTAAACCACCCCTCCAAGGAAACAATTTTTAGATCCTGTGGCAGAGGCCTGCTGGTGCTAGTAATAATCACAGAAAATGCACAAAGATTTACTACAATGTCACTGTGATAGCTCCACTGGCAATACAGCAACTGATTCAAAGTCCCAGGAGCCTAATAAAATTATGCAGAGCTTGCAATGGCCGTTACATCAAGGCACCTTGAAATGAAAAGAGCCCTGCTCAAGCTTGAAACAGCCTCTGCTGCATCAGCTGTCAACACATATGGGGAGATGGGAGGGGCAGAAAAGTGTGTGGGTCATTGTACCATTGCCATTGGTATGGAATAGCAAAATGACTTCCAATAGTATATTTTGTAATGAACTGGTTAGTGCCACTACTTCCTTTTACAGAATAGAATAAGAACTGCTGAGATGTGTGTCAGATGTCCTGGACTGTAAACAGCTAACAGAGATTGGCCTTTAGCTTGAGTTGCATGAGCCTGTGCTTTTGGAGGAGAATCAGAGTCCTAACTTTCCTGTTGCTGTGGTATTCCACGTGACCACACTGTGCAATACAGAGCCAAGTGTGTAGTTCCAGATGATGGTATTTTCCAGCACCTCTCCTCAGAGGCATATGCCAGCACACGAGTCAGTGAACATTTCTGGATTGCCAGTTGGATACTGCCAGTCTGGTTAATGTAATGAAGTATTCTGACAAACTCTTGCTGAACCAGTTATAATAGCATTGTCCGTTAATTTTCATGTTTCACTGGGATGCTCTATAAATTGCCAGGCAGCAGGTCAGCAACTCCACTGACAAGCCCAGAGTTAATGTCTGATAAGATGGGTGCAACTTACAAGGTTGGTGCTGTTGCCACTGTTGTGGTAACGGGGTCTACACGTTTACCTTAATTGTGAGCTCAACCATAAAAAGCATGAGAAAATATAAAAAATGTCACAGTAACCTCTAACAATGAATGCTGATGGGAGAAGTTGCAAAAGGACAAGAGAATGAATCAGTCCAAATGAAAATGTCTACTGATTGAACTCAAGGACTGTGTTAAAATTATGCCTGATAAGCAAGAAAAGTGTGGGACAGGAGTTTAAAGAACCAAAAGTGGTGTCAGGAATTAGGCCTAATTCATGAAGAAAATGAAGAAGGGATGGGGTATTCTTCCTCTCTTTCTTTTGGGTTCCTCAGAAAGAGACTGAGTGGAAAAAGCTGACTGAAAGATGAGGAAGATGCAACTTTCACCAGCATGCTTGCCACCTCCTGGGACACTGGACTGTCTTTGTCCTAGTCCTAATAAAGGTCCTGACAGGACTGGGCTAGAGAGAGATCCACCGGACACTGCCACCTCCACCATCTGAATCCCACCCACCACTGGGGACGTGAGACTTTCCCACTGCCACCCACATCCCCCTTTCTTTCTTCACTTTATTTCTTTTCTGTTCTATCTCCCTCTAGTGCCTTCTGTTTTAATAAGAGTCTGGCTTAGCTGGCCAAGACAGCATATTTTGTAAGCCTGTCTCCAAAAAGGCAGCTAAATGCAATGCTCAAAACAGCCTAATGCTCAATCAAGTTTGCTAGGTCTCAGAGTGACTGAAAATGCTGTGTTCTGTGCCTATGTTTTTCCTGCAGTGAAAATACGACTGAAAGTCAATGTCAGAGACAGAAACTGCATTTTCTATTTTTGCTGTTCTTTTCTCTTGTGTGGGATCTGACTTCAACAACACTGACAGAGAGCTTCAGTCCATCTCAATTCAATTCCTTTGGTCCTCAAAACAGGACAGTTATTGCCATCTTTAATACCATCCAAAAGACTCAAATAAGAGATTTTCCTTCTAAAATTTCTTTACCACTACCGCTAACAGGAAAGGGAGTAAGGGCTGTTGTGAAAATGAAAGTCTTACTTAATATTTCACATGTTGTTTACTGTTTTCTCCTTTTTCTGTAACTTTAATAAAAGGATGTGTACTTAGGATCTGCTCCCACTTTATGGAATTATTAAGAACAGTTACACAAAAGCCTGAATCTTTTGATCCATTCTTTGTGTGTTCCAGCTTTTACCTCATTACTTACAGCATGCTACTTTAAGGAGTGGCTCAGCCTTTGCGGTGAAATTCTGGTTTGTTGATGTTGGGGACAGGATTTAGCCCTCTGAGTTTAACAAGAATGTTACCATACTTCCACTGAATGGAATTTTCCAGTACAAGTGGAAGAAGGATTTGTGTCTGAGTTATATCTGCTGATGACAGACAAAACCAATTTCTTATTTTGCTGTAAGTGCTTCAGGGTAAAAAATAAACTGGGATAAAACCTCGTGCACCGCCTTCTGCCTCAGGCATCACCAATTAATGTGATGATGTAGATTTGAATTAGGGTGCCCTGTGTTTGTGTAGAGGCAGAAGGAACTGAGAATTGGAGCTTCCTTCACTGGCAGGAAGGAAAAAAAATCTTCTCCTGACTTGGGCAGTTATGTGATAGGGAAGTCACTACATGAAAATTAAAACTCACAATGAGTCAAACTCTGACCTCCTCACTCAAGGCAGCACTGATGCTAAATTGGAGCTTTATTTGATTAAGAACACAGTGAAAAGTGAGACAACAATCTCAGAATCTGGCCCAAAGCCAAAGACATATTTAAAAGGTGGCAGCAACCTCACTTTAACTCAGCTAAACAGTGTTCTTTGAGGTCAGAGCAGTGAGACCAATTCCTTCTCCTCTGTTGATTCTACAAGGCAGGTTTCTGCTCTTTACTGAATAATACATACAGTACACTGCACCTCCAATGCTCTCAGTAGGCGCATAGTCTAAAGCTAATTATGAGAAAATGTATTACTCCACATTCTATTGATTCTTGGTCGTCTTCTAATCGTAAGATCTGAAACCTGGGCCTGATGCACAGTGAGGCATGCTATTGGCATTTTCAGGAAACTTGACATCTTGCATCATTGCATTATGATATCTGACAGACAAAGGAGCATATTAAATGACTGCTCAGCCTGTGATAAGCACACAATTATTACTGCAAGACAGTTTCCTCAGGTCAAAAGATTCATAGTGGTAGCATTCAAGCGTGCAGAAAAGAAGATAAAATTTAATTAATAATTTCCATGGAGGCCAACCACCTATTATATGTATGTTCCTTGCTGTTCCACAGTGACCTTATGGCTCAAACATTACAGACCTTGACTGGTCATAGGCTCATACCAAGCTTTAATTTATGGCAGGGGTAGCAAGTCATAATTAGCTGGATTTAAATGAAATAATATCTGGTGCTATCACTGGAAACAGTATGTTATTTTGTGTAAAGAAGAGGTTTTGTTTCATTTTGGTTTTTGCTATGCACTGTGCACACAATAGAAAATGTCATTTCCCATGGGTCAAGAGCACGTCACAAAAGAAGGTAAATAAAGATTTTTCTATTCTTTGTCAGTGCTACTGTTAGCACTTTATTGAAACAAAACACAAACAATGAGCAACATCAAGCTATAGCATGTATATCATCAAGCTGGCACCAAGAGCAGAAAGATCTTGAACACAGAATAGTAATAGGACAAGTTGAGGGGGTGGGGGAGTGTGAAAAATAGCTCTGATATACCAAGCAAAGAGTTACTGACTTGAAATGTTCCCAAGCACACATGGTCAACATTGAAAAGACATATTATTATCCACCCTCCACTAAGACTTCCACCTCAAAGCCATGATCACAATAAAATGCTCCCTTTCTATAGCACCTTTCCTGAGAGAAATATCCAGAGGGGTAGCCATGTTAGTCTGTATACAGCAAAAACAACGTGAGTCCTGTGGCACCTTATAGACTAACAGATTTTCTTCGGCATAAGCTTTCGTGTGCTATAACCCACTTTGTCAGCTTATGCCGAAGAAAATCTGTTAGTCTATAAGATGCCACAGGACTCTCGTTTTCCCTGAAAGAATTTCTGTGCTCTGCAAATATTATTGAAGCAACACAGCACCTCTGCAAGGTAAGTGCTGTGTTGTCCCCATTTGATCAGTAAGTAATAAGGTGGCATAAAGAGTTCGTGACCTCACTAAGTACTTGTTTGTAGATAGCTTAGGTGCAAACTTTTGACCTGAAAGTCTCGCCAATAACATCCACGAGGTGAGTGTAACCTAGGAATCCTGAAGCCCAGACTACTACTCAAGCCAGTAATTAACAATGCATTGCAATAGGCCCACAAACAGCAAATCCGGGCCCCAGGGCAGAACAGTCAACAGCCTCCCACCCTCCTAGAAAGAGATGGGTGAGGTTTAAACTATGGGCAGCAGGTGAAGATTCCCTCTGGAGAAGTACTAGCTTCCTGTCCCATCTCTTTGGCCCACATCCCCACCTATATTCCACCCTGTTCAACCCTGGCTGCCCTGGCTACCTGATGAAGGGGGGAAGGTCCAGCTGCTCCTCTCTCAATGATACAGGCAGAACTCAGGGCTGCAGACAGGCTGCTGTCTGCTGCTGAGAGCCACTCACTGGAACAGGCAGCAGCTCCGTGGCCGGATAAGAGCCTTTGGCAAGCCGAATCTGGCCTGTGTGCTGTAGTTTTGACAACCCTGGTCTTACTGGTCTCAGATTCTGTCTTCCCATATTGTCCAGCCCTGCAGACAGCCAAAAGCCAAGATCTGCAGCCTGGTACAAAAGTCCGTCCTGTGTAAGCTACTGGGGAACCACTCCAGCCTTCCTCGTGTGGCTCAGAGGAGAACGGGCCCATCAGGTGAAGGCAGGAAAATGCTAGCGTTCCTCTTCTTCCTCCATTTACTCATAGCCCACCTGCAATTTCTGGCATAGGAAAAATGGCTGAAGCACACCAGCCTGTGCTAAACTCAACACAGACTGGACCTGTTGTAAAGCTAGCCCCTAGGATTGAGGACCATAAGTAGCTCCTGAAGGTTCTTCAAACAGTTGCAGCCAACAGAGACTGAATTCAAGAAAGAATCGCGGCCAATGTTTTAAATCTGGGGACTAAAAATGAAAAAGAAAAGTGTGAAAGAGGGATTTGAAGTGGAAATCTAAAGACCACCTTAATAACAGCATCACCACCACCACCTGGGGCATGTTAGATACCTTATGACTACATTCAACATGCACAGGAGCTGACACTGCCACTAGAGTCCATGGTGTTGCGCCTGCCTATGTCACAGGTGAATTTGATCCTATGTGTGTACATATACGTCTCAGATTCACAAAAAAGTCAAACAGCCATCTCAGGGTAAAATGATGCAACCGTTTAACAGTATGCCATCCTTCTGGAAATTCAGGTCACAAAGGAAGAAGAATACACTCAGTTTCTGGCAGTCAGGTGAAAATAAATTTCTAACATGTAATGCTAACAATACGCAGTCACTTGTTCTAAAGTGATGGTCTTGACCTGCTAGGACAACTCAAAACACATCATTATTATATACAGATACTCCCAGTGAGCCAACAATGGGAGATCTATCTGTTGAATTAACAAAATGTCTTACTTTCCTGGTCAAAAATTCCTAGGCTGGAGTCCGAGTACTGTTTCTACAGATACCTGGATTCAAGATGGAACAGTACCTTTGTCCAGGAGGCCAACCCAACAGAGCAGTTGGAAAGGGAGGTACAAATTCACAGACTGAAATTCCAAAGAGCTTTCTAAAACAGCAAGTGATCTTGGAATGCCTAATGTTTGAGGCTATCCCTCCAAATACCACCAGAGCCCCAAGCCGAAGATAATGAAGTGTTCTTGAAATTGTGGTGAGAAACCATTCCATGCTGTAATGGAAAACTGAGGATTACTTAAATCAAGACCAAAACTGCAAATAGTGCTGTGGGTTCTGAGCACTTGCCCAGGCCTCTCTCTGAAGGGGTAAGTAATGAAAATGCTAATTAACCACAGAAGAACACCCTGAAGAAACGTGGCTCGGAATAGGCCACAAATCATAAAGTAGTAGTAATAATAAAAAAGCCACAATGCTCTGGGGACATTAAGCGATTACAGAGAGTTGTTATTTGGCTGATTTTCACACTTCATTAGCATATGCATAATTTAACAAGTGAACGTGCTGAGGGTTGGCAAGACATAGGAGGTATTTTCTTGAAACATGAACTGCAAATTGGGATAGCCCCGTTTAGGCATTTTAATCATGGTGGAAAAGCAACATGGATCATTTCTACAGATCAAATAGAAATGAACTCTACTTTAGGAACATAAGGCCAGATTCAGAGCAGTGTTAAAAACAGAACAGAAACTGGAATAGAACTGGTTGACATTTTTTGCTGTTTTAAGTCATAAAATGGGGTTTTGACAACAACAAAAATTGTCACTGAATTTGAGTCCAGAACTGCAGCTGCACTTTCCAATCTGTAAGTGTCTCTATAATATCCCAAATTCTAATAAGAAAATCAAACATATTTGAACTTTGAGGACCTTGAGATTTGGATCCAGATTTTGTGATTCATCCTCTCTCTGTTGTCAGATGGTTTCTCCGAGCCCTTTGAATAACCTTGGTTTCCTTTTAATTCAGTGGATAAAATCATTACAGATGGCGAGCTATAGAATCTCTCAGCTCTGAGCAGCACACCAGACGTACACAATGAGAAAGAAAACTGTAATGTTCCTTTTGAGTCCCAGGAGCTGAGAGGATGGCATGTCCTGGGTTACTAACACCATTCTGTATGTGCTGTTCCCCAGTGTTTTGAATCCTAACACCTATTTTGATTTGCTGTTACAGCCTGACCTGATGCTATGTCATACACTCCCCTGCATTTAATTTCCTCCCACTCTGTAACTTTCCTATCTTCAAAGCGTCTGACGAAGTGGGATTTTCTCCCACGAAAGCTCATGCGATTAATAAATCTGTTAGTCTTTAAAAGTGCCACAAGACTCTGTTACCATTCTGTAACTATACCTCAAAATATAGCACTCAGCAATGTGCTTAACTTCTGAACACTCCAAGCACCCCATTACTCCATAACTATGGCTATTAATTAATGTGTTGTTCTTGGGCCTGTCACTCAGAAAGACCATTTCTGCCATAATCACCGGCAGAGACAAAATCCATTTGACACCCTAGATCCCAAACCTGAAACTCTGTTCGCATTAACTGGGAAACATCTCGGCAAGGATGCAAGTTAGCCCTTTTGCTGATGGCCTCTTCCACGCTTGCTGTGCTAGTCAAGTGAACATCAGGCTCTGGTATAATGAGCAGCACAGCAGGTGTGTGCTCCAGCTGTACGTAAACAGAACAGTCAGCGGACACCAAAGCCATTCAAGTCTGTTTGAATGGTTACTGGACCCTTGACGGGTCATGAGTATTAAAGACACTTTCTTGTAATATAGCTAATAAAGAGATTCACCTCACCTTATATTCATGCTATGCTCTTGGTATTTATTTCAGGGATTGATTTTTGGAGGTGCTGAGTAAACTCAACTCCAGTTGGGCTCACTTCTGGAAGTCAGGACCTTACTGTACCCTAAACACCTAGTCAAGACCCAGTGTGGTTCACTAGGAGGCCAACCAACCAGGGCTTGTCCCATGCACAGGCAAGCATGGGAGTGAAAGGGTGCAAGGAGCAGCACAGAGGCTGGATACAAGACAGGGCCCGGTTTTTAGGAGCATTGTAAGTCCAGCAGAAAGTACTCCACATCTCTGGAAATCAGGCCCAATGGGAGCCCTGGCACTCAGGATTAGTGCCAGTATTTAACCTCTTTAGTGGGGGGCTTGGAGGAGGCAGAGCCCTGGAAGACCTTCTGCAGCAGGGAGCACGTCCAGGTGCCTCCTTCAAAGGTGATACGGAGGCTGCACTTCCCCAAAAGGATTGGTTATGTGGAGCTTCCATCCTTGCTCCACCACCAAGAAGAGGGACTAGGGCTGTATCTACAGAGCAGTTCACCTGTGTTTTTCTCACTTAGAGAGGAGCTCTCTGTCTGTCAATGAAGATGCCCTGCTGGGTTACTGAAGCTGGTCCAGGAAAAGAGAAATTGGACTCAATTCCATTTTTGAGAACCTGGGGTCAGATTCTCCCTTCACAATGGTATAACTGAAGAGTAACTCTCCTGTGCCACTGAGGGAAAAACAGTGAAACTAGAATCAGGCTCCTTATTTTAAAGCAGCTCAGGGTTTTACCGTGTTTGTTTCAGCCCCTGACAATGTAGCTGGCAACCACAATCCAGAAGCAATTGTGCTTATAGCTTCCTTAAAAATCTGGTGACCCTTAGGTCTGCAGAGAGCATTAACCCCATGACTAGTGTGCCGGGGGCTACCATGAATGTGGAAGACCACAAACCACACAAGGAAAAGAGAGACCACTGGAAGGTGATTAAATAGCATGCCTGTGCAGAGCCCCCCTTTTCTATTCTCCCTGCCCACCCACTGGCCCAGGCCAGCTGTACTTTCAAACTCATTGCAGCCCCCGGCCATTTTATTAACATTTATTTTTAGTCCACTCCACTTCATCAATTTTCTTTCCTTAGGGCATGTTTTCTCTGCAAACGAACAATCAGTTAATTGGCTGTCACCCTCTGATCCCTTTGTGCCACCTCCACATGCAAATTAGCTCTTTCACTGCCTATCTCACCCCAACTTTTCACACTCTGCTGGCTCTCTCTCTTTCAACCCTTTCACCTCCAGCTCATCCCTCAACACTTAATTCTCCACATAAGTGAAAGGAGGCCTCAGGGTGTTACGGAAGAGTCCATCCTTGCTATGTTTCCAGTGGGGGCATCCTACTTCTTTCCAGTCATCTGCCAGAAATTTGATCCTACACTGTGCAACCCATAAGACAGTTTTGCCCCAAGGAGCATATGCTGCTTCTCATCTTCAAGACTCTAGAGCAGAGGTTCCCAGGACTCTACCAATCATTCCTCAACTCCAAGGCAGAGAAGCAGAGCATCAAACATGGGGACCTGGTAAGGAGGTCTGCTTCCCCTCCTGCAGTCACCTCCCAGCACCTCCTCACACAGTCTGTCTACCTGGGCTGTGTACTGGGACAGGGATCACGCCAAAGGGCAGGGCTTACTCCATTCAGTAGAGAGATGGTGAATGGAGCCCACCGCAGGCTGCCATTAGTCAGTCCCCTCTAGGCTATCTATCAACTATAGCTCCCATGCAGTGTGTTACATTAGGCTTCTCGGTACAGCCTAGGAACTGATATCACTACAGAAGGAGCCAATATAACCTAATAGAGTTTTGGGTGGCTGCTCAGCTTCAGTGGGTAGAGAGGGGACAAACAGAATAGCTTCCCCTCCCTGTCCTGTTTTTTCCTGATAGGTGGCACAGAAATACCTGTTACTGTCACCCAGGAGTATTTGCATTAGGAAGTTACAAAGCCAGCATTTAAGCAGATGATAAAGGGCACACTTCCCAGGAAGTACAGTGAGAGCAGATAACTGCTAAACACATTTATCAAAGTGCCCATACTTCCCATTTCAGTGCAGGAGAAACAAAGGAAAGGTTCATCGGCACGCAAGATCATTGTGTTTAAATGAAAAAGGGAAACACCGAGCATACCATCAGCCCAGGCCAATGGGTTTTTCCCAATTCCTTTTTACACAGCTGACAAAAAGACCTGTGCTCATCATTGCTAAGATTTTACTTGGGGAGGTGGCTTGTACCTGAATGTGACTCCAGGATCAACAAATAGAAAATTTCAACTTGAGTTAAGTAGCCAAATGCATTCACTCTATATTAGCATCCGCAGTCAATAAGGAAAGTGTGACTCTGATTAGGGCTTCTACGCCTCAGGCTGCTTAAGAGTGAATGTACTGAATACATGTCTTGGGGGTGGGGAGCTGTGGGGGATGCCAACAGACAGCCACCAATCTTCCTCTCCTCCTAATACAGAATCCAAGCAACTCCTCAGGTATGAATTGGGAAAACAACAAATGGTGATTTGGAAGGTAAATCAAAAAGAAGGCATGAATCAGAGAGAGATGAGGCTTTTGCAAAACCAGAGTTATAACTATCTGCATCCCTAACAATCTGCAACAACTACATTTGTAAACAACCATTTGCAGCTATCATTTCTCCATATTTTAACAGATGTTCTGTTTATGAAACTGAAAAAGGATTTAGGACTTATGAATAATGCTGTGGGGCCCAAGAGATGTTTCTCTGTATGATTAACTGACCACAGGCCATTTGTTTTACAGCAAAGATGCTCAATGATCCATACACGCTGATTTATTCAGGCCTGGTATATAGTAATGGCTGATGTCTCCCTGGTTCTCCTCATTAGCATCCAAAAAATGATTGGAGGAATGCAGATTATGAGAGCAGTTCCCCATTGCTCTACATGATATTTCATTAGCTAGGGTGGAATACATCAACAGAAGAACTAGGATCATGGTCAGAGGAAATCTTGGTTCCTAAAACAATTAAGGAGTCAAATTTCAGAAGTAAATAAGGCTTCAGTTTTAGGGCATGAGTCGCAGTGTAGTTGAAGGTCATGCGTGATGGGGAGTTTTCGATCTGTAAAAATAAGCAATACTTCTGAACCTGCCATTTGCTGGTTAATTCTTATATAACACTACTCTAGAAAATGTCATTGTGGCACTGCTTCCTCAGAGAAGGTCCTCTGGCAGATGGGCTAGTATAAACCAGCAACATCTAACCTTTAGGGTACATCTGCACTGGAGCTAAAAGATGTAACTGGAATTAAAGGAGACATACCTGTGCTAGCTCTGGTCAAGCTAGTGTGCTAAAAATAGCAGTGTAGCTGCAGCTCAGTAGGCAGTGGGACAGGCCAGCCACTCTAAGTCCCAGTCCACCTGAAATCCTGACCTAGGTACATACTCAGGCCTGTGCTGCAGCTGCGGCTACACTGCTATTTTTAGCACACTAGCTTGACCAGAGCTAGCACAGAGTAGCAAAGGGCTGTGGCCTCCCTCTGAGAGACACAGGGAAGGCACCCTACCCACCCCCTGGTGGGCAGAACCAGGCCTACCACACTGGAAGCAGAAGGGGATGCGGGGACCAGGAGAGCCCAACAGTTCAGTTGGGCTAGAGCTGCCAGACGATGAAGAGGTCTCCCTGCTCTGCTGGAGCTCAATCCTGCAACGAGAACCAGAAGGAACAGCTAGAGCTGCCTGCCCCCTGGAGTACTGAGGGGGTGGGAGGGTACTGTTACCTGTCTACCCAAGGAGACCAACGATGACCCCAAAAGCCCGATACTCTATATGAATTAGCCCTGGGAAAACAGATGACAGTCTGATTGTGTGGTGGCCTGATACTTGGCCATTGTGCTTTGGATGGGACCCTGCTGACCTGGTGGTGGAACCTTCCGCCACTCTTGGGGCCCTGGGTTGAGATGTGATGCAGTCAGGTGGGTCCACAAACCCCTACCCCTCTGCTGCCCCTCCCCAAGGCAGCGGCTACCCACTGTAGGCCAGGAGAACTGCTTGCTCACCCCTATCCTTCCTGAGGGCTAGGGCCATAGACTGCTTAGCTCCCCTACCCTGCCTGAGGATCTGGGGCCCTAGACAGCCTAGGGCTCTGCCCAGGCCTAAAGGACCCCAAGCCCATAGGCTGTTTGCCAGCTGTGCCCTCTACCTGAGGGCCAGGGGAGAGAGTCTATGTACTTGCCCAATTCTGGGCCCTGAGACAGCTAATTCCCTGGTTTCAAGCCTGTCTCTTTAGGAGTAACAGGGAAGGGTGGCCTACACACAGGGGATGTCTGCCTTAACTGGAAATTATACCTTGCAGTTCAATGAGTATTAGTGAGGGTGTGTCCACTCAAGGTAGAAGTTACACCTCCACCTGCAGCATAGAGATATTCTTAGTGGAAGGTTTGTATAGGCTAGCTGGGTTAAGTAACACAATGGTAAAAATGCATGAGCCCTGTGTGCAGTTTATCTGCTACCATTAGTGGCAACTTACAGCTACAAAATGTGCTGACATAGATGCAGCTTTAGAACACCCGATATGGGGACAGGGAAGGAGTAACCTCAGTTCCTGTTTCGCTCCTCCTCTCTCGCTGTTCTGCTTCCCTCTCCTATTTGCACACCTTCCCAGCCTCCTCCTGCAAATACTGAAAGAGAATCTCACACTCCCTGCCTGCTCCCACTCCCCAGCCAGATACCCATTAAGAATGGAAGCACTCTAGGCTCTTGGCTAGTGAGGGACACTGCCTGGTTGGAAAACTGATCAACGTTTTCACAAAAATGTCATCCTGTCGTTATCACTTCTCCCTCGCCCCTTTGAAATTCATGATTTTGGAAGGGCAGGGGGAGAGGAATCATCATAATTACAAAATTTAAAATGTTTTCATTCAGTCTTAATATTCATCCCCTCCCACAAGTCCTGAGCTGCCCACCCCATGTGAAACAGGACTGGGCAGGTCAGGTAGAAGTGGGGCAAGCCTTCCACTGAAGCCAGAGGAGGGAGGGGAATTCCAGACAAAGAAAGGAAAGTGCATAAGGTCAGATTTCACCAAAGTAATTTGACCAGACTCATTCTCCTAGTGTCACGCATCCCTCCTTCTTCCTACCACACTATGCACAGAGGTTCTTACTTATACCAAGAAACTGGCTGGTCTTGAGGTCTAAAATACCTTTATAACCAGGCTCCTGCAGGTTAAAATGTCAACCGGAGCTGTGATTGCTTATACTTGTGGTAGCTCTCATTACCTTGTTATGAGGGGCCCCTTGCCCTCGAAATGCACATATATCTGTGTTGTGAGAAAGACCCCTTTTCAACTTTCTGGGGAAGCCTTATCCTCCCCTGTTATTCCCTTTCAATGCATTCTCACATCCCCTTTGCATTCTCGTCTTGGTCTGACTTGTCCTAAGAGCAGTTGGATATAGTGCGCTCCTGATTCTGCCAATCCTAAATTGCTAGACAGCAATGACAGATGATTGCCACCCAGAAGAGACCAAACACTGTCTCCCCTTCCAGTCCCATTGCTAATGGATACAGATGAAGTCACAGAGTGCAGTGTGCCAGGTGGACTCTGGCTCTGCTTATGTTTAAAACAGACTAAGGGCTGATCATGCTGCACGAGGGTGCACAGGGGCAGAGAATGTCCTTCCAATGTTGCATGCCATATAAGTAATTAATATAACCAACATACTGCCACCCTGCAGTCCAAGCATTCCCTGGCACTGTTTGCAGACACAGCATTGTTGCATGTGCCAATGGGAGAGAACTGGCAGATGAAACTTACTATAAATACAAATGAAATTGATGAGACTATCTTCATTGTCCAGGCGATCCAGCATAAATGGGGTAAAAAAAAAAAAAGCACTTTTTTTGTGTGCAGTGTTTGTTTGTTTGACCAAGCTAAAGTCCAGGGGAAGAAATGGTGGACGGAACTTTAAGAGAAGATTTTTAACCCCTTTACAAGTGTGTGAGAAATTTCATGAACATGCTAGTACTAGAAACAAGGTGATGCTTAGTGGGTATTTAATGATTTTGCTGCACATACATAATTACAAAGGGGACAAGGTACTCTGAAGTTGAACTTATTGTATGAGCAAAGCCACAGCAAGAGTAATAAATTATGCAAAACTATTTATGCTTGGAATTCCAATATCCCAAGGTGATGCAAATAGGCTCTTTGTGAATCTCTTCTGAAAATCCAAAGCTATGGGGCCAAAACATATGGTTCAAGTTAGTTACCAAGAGGAAGCTGAATGTAGGATTTGATCAATTCATTGTATTAATACATTTTTGAAAATATGACAAGGAAGGGTTGAGTGAAATCTCCCCAATTTTCACTTGCAAAACACACTATTGGAGAGAATTCTAAGCAAAGTGCTCTGAGCAGTCCTCTTCTGAGAAATTAAAAGCTAAATACATGGACCTTCATCCTACTCCTTGGTACCATTCATGTTTAACTTAAAAAAAACCAAAAAAAAAACCCCCTCCGATTGTGCTGTGTTGAAAATCCGCGGCGATTCTACTTTCTTATAATAGAATAGCAATACTAAAGAAGTGTGTAGAAATTGTGGGGGTCTCATTCCAATTCAACGTATAAGACTGTGAACTGGGAGTAACTCTATCAAAGTCCATGGAGCCAAACCAAAATAAAGCTGATTTAAGAGACATCAGAATCACGCCCTTAATTTTATTTTGGCTTTTCTCCCATACCAGAGAAAGAAGGAATAACAAGTGCCCAGAACCCACTCCGAGATGATAAATGTGTCTCATATCTTGCTCATCACCACTATATTTATCTGCAGAGCCCTACATCCCACAGTCTCTGCCCCCCAAAACACACTTTGTAGGAGTCCTCATGTGCCTTAATTGGCAGAGGGCCAACTTAGGGCCAGCTCTATCCAAAATCTTGACTCTGCTCCCAGAGCTCAGATATCAGCACCACAATGAAAAAAAAGACACAAAAGAGCATTCTGGGAACTGGAATGTGTCCAAGTTAGCTTCAAGTTCTTGCTGCAAATGACATCAGCAATGATGACTACAGTGGAATTTAACAAGATGTTTTGGCAGCTAAAATCAAAGCCACAAATGGAGCTGCAATGGGAGAAGGTGAAGGACAAAAAAAATCCAGCGGGCGTTATGCATATGGATTGCCACTCTCCACTTCCAAACACATGAGCCAGAACGGAAAGATGTGCAGGTTCACATCTCAGACTCTGCCCACGATCCCAAGCTCTGCCCACAATCCTAGAGCATTTTCTAAAATGAGGTCCAATCCCATGAATTGCTGGAGAATTGTGCATGGTCAACAACTCACAGGAGGGTCTCAGCAGCTTGACAGGTTGGTTTCATGACTACTGAAAAAGTTAACATTCAATTGACATAAATGAAAGAGGCAACTCCTCTCTTTGACATGAATGTGATAGCTCTCTGCTCTCCCATTTTGGTGCCGAGGGGGAAAACTGTCTCCTGCATATTTACCCCCTCATAACAAAACAGATTTCTTTATAAAAATACAGACAAGTTTCAGCAAAACAAAGATGTTTTGTGAAAACTTTTGCATTGGCCGGAAAATTTTTGATCAACTCTACTCCAAACACTGGTGAAGAACTATCACTGTGCCAAGGCATTTGCAGTCTAAGGAAATCTGTTCTAATCTGTGCCAAGGGATCAGTTGAGCAAGGATTTGAGTGAAGAGGATGCTACTTTGCCAAACAGCATTTGCCCTTCCTCTTTAAGTGAAAGCTTCAATCTTTAAAACTGAGGGGACCTTGTGAGCTGCATAGGTACTAGACTGATTTCTAGTACTGGTAGCTATTAGCTTAATCTGACACCTATATACCAGGACTTCAATATGTTTGTCAATGCACAAAGCCAAAAGATTCATTCCACTGCAAAGACACCTGGACATGCAATAAGATCATTCCAAATTAAGTATCGCTTCCAGAGCGAAAGGAGGAACAAATTACAATGGCTTTGGCTAATATTAACTAGCATGAGTTAACCCCCAATACAAGTGAAAGAGCTTCTTTTTTAAAAAAAAGAAAAAAAAGAAAAAAGAAAAAAAGAGTTATTAGTATTTAAACAGATCATTAAATTTAAATTTACTATTATAAGGGAGAGTGACCAATTTTAATTAGGCATTTAGTTAAAATGTTTAGACTATACGGTCCATTTTCCAGGCTTCCTGGATTCAAGGTCACAAAGTAAAGACTCAAGTGGCTAATCAATACTATATTTTGGGATAAACCTCAGGGCTCCTTCAGAGTCAACAAATAAGGGCCCAATGAACAGGATTTGCTGAAACCAAACAGACAAATTATAATTATACAGCAATTATAAAGGACATGGGCACAATACAGTTGACCTGTGAATCACTTTCTCTTCAGCCAGTCACCACCCTTGTCAGCCCTGTGCTCTAGACTCATGCAGTGATTCTCAACCTTTTCAGGCTCAGGACCCATTTGTCAATGTTTATGACCTGTCACAACCCATAAATAGTCTGGGGGTGGAGGCCCTGGAGCAGAGCCGTAACTAGGCGTTTTAGCACCCAGGGAGAGCAAGCATATTTGTGTTCCCTACGAGAGGTGACGGTGTGGAGGGAGACATACAGGGGTCAAATGTACCCACAGATTTTTTTGGTTATGCCATCCCCTCAAACTCAGACAGGCTGGGTGGCTCACTGAGGTACGTCAGTGGGTGGAAGTGCTGTTCCCTTACCAAACCCCACCAAGGCCCAAATCGCCGCCATAGCTTTGTACCCTGGGTGGCTGTCCCACTTACTGCACCCTGGTTATGGCTCTGTCCTAGGATGACTAGGTCAGATCCTGCCCCTTGGGGAGTTGAGTCCTGCAGTGGTGGCTCCCGCTGCTCCCATATGTGGAGCTAGTTGGGCTTGGCTCTCTACTCTGAGCATTGCAGCCTCCAGGGTTGCAGAGCCGCTTGGATTTGGTCCCACTCCGCATTGAACCCAATTTGTGGGAATGGAGTTGTGATCTGGCTCATGGGGTTCCAGAGCCACTTGCTCAAATTTGGCCTGCCCAGACTCCCATCATCCTGATGGCTGGGCCAAACCTGAGTGACACTGGTACTGCAGGGGTGGCAGTGTCTGGAGCAGGGAGGAGAGCCCAGCCAGCTCTGTGGGATAGGAGCTGCCAAGCAACCCTTTGAAATGTTCTGGTGACCCAATTTTGGGTCCCAATCCACAGGGTTGAGAAACCCTGTTCTAGAGCTCTTAGAGGGCACAATGCTATGAGGTGCTAAGGTCCTCGTTTCATCAGGATCATGTAGGAGTGAGCTCCAATCAGAAAGATTCCTGACTGCATCAGTAGGAGTATTGCCAGCAGATCGAGGGATGTGATAATTCCCCTCTATTCGACACTGGTCAGGCCGCATCTGGAGTACTGTGTCCAGTTTTGGGCTCCCCACTACAGAAAGGATGTGGACAAATTAGAAAGAGTCCAGCGGAGGGCAACAAAAATGATTAGGGGGCTGGGGCACATGACTTATGAGGAGAGACTGAAGGAACTAGGCTTATTTAGTCTACAGAAGAGAAGACTGAGGGGAGATTTGATAGCAACCTTCAACTACTTGAAGGGTTGCTCCAAAGAGGAGGGAGCTAGGCTGTTCTCGAGGGTAACAGAGGACAGAACAAGGAGCAATGGTTTCAAATTACAGCTGGGGAGGTCAAGGTTGGATATTAGGAAAAACTTTCTCACGAGGAGGGTGGTGAAGCATTGGAATGGGCTATCTAGGGAGGTGGTAGAATCTTCATCTTTGGAGATTTTTAAGGCTCGGTTAGACAAAACTCTGGCTGGGATAATTTAGGGGGAGTGGTCCTGCTTTTTAGCAGGGGGTTGGACTAGATGACCTCGTGAGGTCCCTTCCAACCCTATTATTCTATGATTCTATGATTCTATGATTCTATGACTGACTGCACATTTCATTAATGAAATGATAATAATTTGCTTTGAGTCTCAGTATCACAGAAAGATACCCACTACATCAGTACAGACTCACCAGGAGAAAGTTCACACATTGATTTTGTGGGTGGTGATTTTTTATGATTAGTTTTTCACTGAAAGGGGGACAGATTTAAGAAATAATACGTCTTCAGAATCAGCTGGCTTTCCTCTCTCATATTCCAACAGCTAAAAATGAATAGTACTAAAAATTTGGAATCTAAAAACCAAGCACAGTGACTCTTTAAAGCACGTTCTGAAGGCAGGATGAACACTAGCCTATTAGCTGAACTAACTATTTCTCTAAGCAGAATTAGAAGCTGATAATGACAAAGTTGCCACAAGAACTGACTAACAAAATACAAATGCAAATGGGACATTTACGGATTTGGACCTTCATATGGCTGGTAGGAAATGACAGTACGCAGCAGTGCACATGTGTGATGTACCTCTTTCTCTGCAGGAACAAGTATTGATGTGAAACAAGAATTTCCTGATTTTTAATTCTTCAGGAAAAGAAAGTACAGCCTAGTGATTAGAATCAGGATCAAGATTCATGAATTCTCCATCTGGCTATACTACTGTCTTGCTGTGTGACTTTGGGCAGATTATTTTACTCTTCTGCTTACTTATCTGTAAATTGAGGTTTGTAGTATTTATACTTGCCTCTCACTCAGATGTTTAGAGACCCACTTATTTAAAGAACTAGGAAATAATAATGAGGACAGACCTTTACATAGGCCAACATGGGCTGCTTGGTAAGATGGGTTCACTGAATTGCATGTGTTTTAATATTACTAAATGCAAGGTCATAAACCTAGGAACTTATAAGATGGGAAGCTATATCCTGGAATGCAGACTGAAAAGGACTTAAGGGCTGACTGGTAGATAATTAGCTGAATGCGAGTTCACAGTGTATGATGTAGCTAATAGGGCAAACTCAATCATGACATGATAAGCAGGAAAATATCAAGATGGATTAGTGAGGTGGTATTTATCTCTGCACACAACAATTACTGAAATATAGTCTTTGGTTCTTGTGTTCACACTTTAAAATATTGGAAAGGATTGAGAAAGAAAAGCTACAAGAATGATTTGAGGTATGGAACACATGCCTTATATTATAGTGAGTCATTTAAGAAGTGCAACCTATTTAAATTTATCCAAAAGAAGGTTAAGAGGTGACTTGATAGAGCCTACAATTACCTACGTGGGGAAGAGATATCTGGCAGTACATGGATCTTACTTCTTGCAGAAAACAGAATAACAAGTTCCAATGGTAGGAAACAGAAGTTAGACAAATTCTCTCGCTCAAAAAAAAAAGTATACATTTCTAACAGTAAAGATAATTAACCATTGCAACAACTTGCCTATGGAGTTTGTGGATTCTCCATCACTCAAAGGATTTTAAATAAAAGGACTGGCTGTCTTACTAAAAAATATCTATAGTGCAAAAAGTTATTGACTTGATGTGGAGATGAATGGTTGATGTCGTTTGCCCTGTATTATGCAAGGGGTCACACTAGATGACAATAATAGTCCCTGCTAGTCTTACAATCTATGAAGTGTTCAGATGAAAGTTGCTGTATCAGTACAGTGTATTATTATTAATTATTATTATTATTATTGGATCCTTCACTCAGGAAAGGGAATTTTTGGTAATAGTAATTGCTTCTGGTTTTGGAATAAAATCTTTAAGCTTGGAAAAAGATGTCTATGAACAACTGAAATTCTGCCAGTTCAAGCCAGAGGTCAGGTTTTATGTGCATTGAGAAGATTAACTTTATAGCTAGTGAAGAATTTAATTACAGGATGTGATTAGCCAAGTATTATTGGTCAATACAATAGTGGTACAAACTGTGCTTTGAGTTTGTTAATACATTTTTCCAAGGAGTGGAAAAATTGCTTTTGTATCAGAAGCCATTTGGGTTTTAATTGTTACCAGCAAGATCTAGCTCTATGATAAAGAGGCTGTTTCCCCCACAGACCAATTACAACATGCTGACTCAAGCAACATTCTGCAGGTGACATGGAGCAGGGGAAAAAAGTCGATTAAAAAGACAGCTGGAGCCTGAAACGGTTTTAAAAAACAGATTTAAAGTTCATTTTGTAGGCTTCTTGTTTTCTAACTGCGATACTCTTCCCAGAAGACAGGTTTCCAGTCCAGCGTGACACATCTTTAAGTAAAACTCCATTTTCTCACCAGTGGAAGTCAGTAACCCAGAAGAGGACAAACCAAACAAACAATCCGAAGTAAATCAGGCAGCCTCTAAAGAGAAATATGACTGATATACAGTAATGTTAAAACTAGCAATCTATCTTAGTTATTTCTAAGGTGCTTATAGGGAAGGTACACAGGTGCAAATTTCTAAGACAACCCCATTCTCAAAAAGGTACCTTCTGAAAGAACTAAAAAATGTCCTAAAGCAAAGGATGATACGTGCTAATGCAGACACTACACATTTTATCAAAAAGTAATGTTAACTTCACAGAAGTAAAAGGCCTATCAAGCTCTGTGTCAATTCAGGACTTTTCTTTATTGTACATTCTCAAGAGTTTTGTCCAGATTAACTATAAGTATTATCAAATGACAGGACTTCTACCACTTCCCTTGGGAGATTATTCCACAGTCTAATGGATCTTACCATATTGTATTATTTTAACTTCAGTTAGGAACTCAAATTAATGGAGTAACGTTTGTAGTGTTCACAGAGATAGCTAATATCCTTTAGTCCCAAACAGTGCCCCCCAAAAGATTCTGGCTAATCTTTCCCAGGTATATTTCTTATTACCATCACTTAAAACTGTGATGATTCCTGCTGGAATAGTTTGACACATAAAAGAAGTTATATAATACTGGCATGTTTTAAAGCAAACTTACCTTGGAATTGACCTTTTAAAACATTATGAGAATCATATTTATTTTTGCCTCCCTGAGACCATAAAACTGTTTCAGATTTGTTTTTCGCCAGGAAATTATGCTTGCACAAGCACAGCAGTGTGCAATATCAGTACTTGATGAAGAATGGGGAATGAGCAAGGACCACATCTTAGCCCATTTTTCCATGGTCCCAGGTAGCACTTGCCCCTCACCTGGAGACCAGCTCAGACTGAAGACAACCTCTGGGTTTGAGTAGTATTTTCAATTTTGCACATCTTAGAGTAATGGAAGGCGTCTTTTAAATATGAATTTGAAAAAATAAATATTGTTCATCACTGTGCATGTTACTGGGGGACACCTTCATTTGAAGGACTGAAGGTTGGATATATTCAAGAAAAAACAGCACTTCCTTTTTTCAAGATCTAGTCCACCAGATTTCACTGCCTTGTCAATGATTTGTCACCCTGTCAGAAGCAGATGGCAACACATGGGAAGGCTCAGTTAGACAGGGGCTTTCAAACAAAGAAAAAGATACAGCTGGAATTAAAAGCACAGTGTGCCAAGAGGACACGACAGTCCAGTTTTAAATTATACAGCAGGACTTTGAAGCAAGCTAGTTTCCATATACCAGCGCACAGTGAACATTTATATCCATTTAAGTGAACATCTGCAGGTTTTTCAAACTAGTTTTTGTCATTACCTAGCAAATGTAAAAGCCATGAAGCAGAAAAGGCAGCTGCTGTACCTTCTCTCTTAAGAGTGGAACACAGGTGCTGTCCATATTTATGGTGATGAACACTCAGTCTAAACTACAGCACATAAGCACACTAAAAACTTACAGCAAGATTACAGAATTGTGTGGGGCTGAGAAGAGTAACTCTTATTGATCTATTCAGTGAATTCAGAGAGAGATACTTACTTCGGTGTTCTCACTTAGTCTTATCTCTCCTATTGGATTATGAATTTTTCCAAGGGCCCGATTCTGCTGCCAACTACACCCAGTCACAAGTGATTCCATGGAAGCCAGTGGAATTCATTCCAAATTCAGTTCATTGAAATGAGGCAGAGTCAGATCCAGTGTTATTACACAATAAAATAATAATAATAAATAAGGCTATATCTAGTATATGAAAATAGAAGGTGGTAGACACGAGCCACATACATAGGCTGGGACAGACTTCTCTGGAACTGGGTTAGTTTCTGATCTGTTACTGGGGTAAATCTTTCAAGTGCTGTAAAACTTTCACTTCAGTGAGAGCTGGAGCACTCAGCAGTTCTGCAAGTTGGCCAGCCTTTACTCTGGTACTTATGTATGGATTTAAAGGGCCTAACTTTAGGCACTCGTATTAAAAAATTTTTGCTAAGTAACCTGACCAATTCCACTTGGCTTGTCATTGTCAGAACAACTGGGAATAAAACCCAGGAGTCCTAATTCCCAATTCTTTACTTCAATCATTATAGAAAATTGCCAGTGCTACTTCACATTTTCTCATCCTACAACCCCGGATGTTGTAAGAACCATTTGTTAATGCACATGCAGCTTTTTGAAACATATAAAGCCATACACAAGCATTAAGAATTTTTGGTTTGGCTCTCGGCCTAGAGAAATTTGTTCCAGTGTCTGCTGCTTTCATAATATAAGAGAGGAATGTGCCATGAGCTGCTTGCCTGAAATAGGTAGTTTAAACACCGTCTACTTTAAAAGTAAGACCGATGAAACGTGTAAATACATAAGCAAGCTTTATTGCACTCCCCTTTGTTTTAATCATAAACGGAGAGTAAAATTCTACAAGTGATCTGTTATTACTGGCCTTGTTTTGTGAATGAAGAGATTTGGTAGACTGCAATCTTGCTATTCCATATTCCAGTCAGTCAGACAGAGATACATTTACTAATTCTGCTTAAAATAAGACTGATGAGGGGAGTAGATAGTAAATTAGTAAAGAAAAGTGGCTGTGGAGACTGTTTCTGAACAATCTTGCCTGCTGCTGGCTGGGACACTAGCTCGATCAATAATTCCCCCATGACAGGAAGGTCCCTCCACTACAAGGATGTGGACAAATGGGAAAGAGTAACGAAAGTGATTAAGGGCTGGAGTACATGACTTATGAAGAGAGGCTGTGGGAGCTAGGCTTGTTTAGTCTGCAGAAGAGAAGAGTGAGGTGGGATTTGATAGCAGACTTCAACTACCTAAAGGGGTGATTCCAAGAAGGATGGAGCTAGGCTGTTCTTAATGATGGCAGATGACAGAACAAGGAGCAATGTAATTGCAGTGGGGGAAGTCTAAGCTGGATATTAGGAAAAATCGTTTTTTACTAGAAAGGGGCTGGAGTGGGTTCCCTAGGAAGACGATGAATTCTTAGTGGTCTGTAAGGCCTAAGGCCTGGCTTGATAAAGCCCTGGCTGGGATGATTTAGTTGTGGCTGGTCCTGCTTTGAGCAGGATGCTGGACTAGATGACCTCCTTGGGTCCCTTCCAACCCTAATCTTCTATTATTCTAATTGGAGAAATATACTGTGATAAGAAGGGCAAATTAATGGTCACCAGGATACCACACACACAGCAGAAACATATATTTTGAGTCCAAGGTGTTTATTAATTTTTCTTAGAACTTAGCAACTTTTTAAAAAATATTCCTTTCTGATACAAATTTACTTTAGTAATAGAGTTTGATGCCCATAGAATGTGCCACATGGACAGCCTGGCATGTTCTACCTATTGAACAGACAGTAGTTCAAGTTTGCACCACTTGGCCTCAAAGCCTAAACATGAGGGCACATATCTAGCATGAGAGGGAGTTCTGGGAGTTCTCTCCCCATGGCTCATTCACAAGCCTTCAACCTTCTATTGACATTGCAATACCATTCACAGAAAGGATTCTGGAACATGGACATCTGTCCATTAGAATTATACTGAGACCACCAGTTCTTTCAAAGCAGATGACAAAGAGCCATCTGAATGCAAAGACATTACGTTACTGCTATCCTGGAATGGTTCTGAACTGAAAAGTCTAGAGATGAAGGCCTCTATAGTTCATTACCAATCCACAGCATTAAGCTGCTTAGGATAAGGCACCATAATTCTCCATGCAGAGAGAGAGAGAGAGACTTTGTTAGATTCTACTCTTGTTGCACTGGTGTAGTAAATCCAGAGTAAATGATCTCAGAGGAGTCAGTTCAGTTTGCACCAGCATATCAGAGAGGAGAGAATATGACCTATAACCATGCCTTTGGTACTCCATGGACAAAGCAGGGCTAAGAATAGTTATGTAACCACAGGAAATTTTAAGAGTTAGGTTATAGCTGAACTATATTAAAAACAAAAGACAGAATAATAATGTGTCACCAGAAACAAACTGAAAGGAATCTGGTGTATGTCAAAATATCACTTTCTGGTAGATTTTTTTTCCTCTTTTCATTAGAAAAGAAATGATCATTAATTTCTGAAAAGAAAGTCAAGACTCCATCTGAATACTGTCCAAACAAAACACTGGGACAAGTTCATCCCTGATGTAATTACACTGAAAGTTGATGAAGTCAGACCAGGGGTGAATCTGGTTCATGGTGATTAACTATACAAAGGTTGGGGAAGATTAATTCCCATGGCAGGGTGAGATAGACTGCGGGTGAGGGAGACATGTTGCAGATGGTGGAGTTAATTCTCAAGTAAAATAATATCTTGCCTGCCCTAATCTTCCAGGTATGAGACAGGATTCAGGTGCTACCTCATCACAGATTAAATCAGGGTTTAAAATAATGGGGTAGAAGGTTAATAGCAACACCATAAGGAGCTTACATAGGTCTGTTTTACCCTCAGTGAACACCCTTGACTACCATGAACATAAATGTATTAGGCATGTGTGTACTGAGAAGTGAAGAGATATGCAAGAATTAAGAAAAATTGCACTTTTAAAAGGTAAATTTTCAAGAGGACTGAGACCTAATACCTCATTTGCTGGTACAAATTTACCCACCCCTCCAGAGGGAATTGGGGATGCAACTTTGAATATCTGCATCTCTATCTGATTTGTGCCCACAAGTCAGCTGTAAGTGCTAATGGTATAAATGCTGCTTGGGGGGAGATTCTATAATGTCTGCCCATGCAGGGGCTGGACCCAATCTAGTGCTTACACTTGAACTGTGCTAGGCTGCTGCTGACATTACCCTTCCCCAGTGCATGGGAAGAGGCAGGCCTGCACCAGCCATACAAGCCAACAGAGCTAGCTAGATACAGAGAAGAATGAGTGGGGCACCCAAAGTGGTCCCAACACTCCTCTGAGTGCCTCAGGCACAATGTCTCCTGGAGCTCCCACTGGTACGGTGCACATTCACACTATCCTCAACAAAGAACTGGGCTTGAGAAGCACAATGGAGCCTCTAGGTCACTCTCTTACTGGTTTTAAACCATTAGGACACAACTGGTTCATGGCCACACTGCCACGAAAAGTACAAGGACAGACAGAAAGGGTTTGTAAGCACCAATCTAGCTGCTTTAATAATAGAATCTCCAAATACAATCAGCACTTTCTGTAACCCAAGAACCAAGCAGTGCCATTTTGCAATAAAGCTTTTATGTTTCAAAAGCATAACAACAGGTTTCTTGGCTGCGTGGGTCCCCTTTGGTGAATGGGAACATATCAGATGCAAAAGACAGTTACTGGCAGATTTTTCTCTCCCTCTAACAGGAATAATACAATTCCTCAGCTAAACCTGGCTCCCAATTCAAAACAAACAAAAGAGCCACCTCACACCTCTGCCATTTCCCACTGTTCTATTCTGCTGCTACTCTGGTTATTAGCAATTCCACTGACGAATATGCTCAACCCATGAGGAGATGGGAAGCCAGAAGGAAGTAGAGTTAATTGGAGAAGAAGGGATAATATAAAGGCCAAGTGTAGAAGATGAAGATGAAGGGAACACAATCCAGGAATAAAGCAGAAAGGAAGAAAGGAAACAGGAAAAAGAGAGATGTCAAAAGAAAGGTGGAGCTTGGAAATGTTTATAGAAAAAGGCATGGGGGCATACAGGATATACCCACTTGAGGGAAAAAAGAGGGATATAAAACCCCAAGAGGGGGTGTAAGGAAGAACTGGGCCTGCAAAGGTGAGAGACAGGGAGATGCATGGGTAGACTGTACGAGTCACAGAATAAGGGACATTATGTTTCCCTTCCCTGCTTGTTCTATGTCCTTGATAGAGGAGTCCACCTGATCAATTGCTAGGAATGATTTCAGAGAGGGTAGAAGAAAAGAACCTGTGGATAGGAAATGAAGAATTAACCTGCGTTGTTTTAGATAAAGCTCCATTCATAGGGACCTATATCATGACTTCCAACATGGAGCCAGCACTCTGGGCTCTTCCAGGTCATGCAAAGAGAAAGACATGACTTGCATTGTGTTGTTGCAACAAAGTCATCTCCATCCCAGAGACCTCGCTGCCCACCATCCTGTTTTTCCACCAGCACCACTGGACTCTGTCTGTCCATTTCTCTTCTCTTTATTCCAAGAAAGAGCATGCCTGATGCTTCAAGTCTTTGTTCTCCTTTGCTGTGGAAGCCCGAGGATAACACAGCACAAAAATCAAGGCTCTAATGATTTTACTGGTAGTTTGCTCTGCCACCTAGGTGTGATCACACCTTCTCTCCGTTCATCTGCCCACGCAATTCTAGCTCCCATCTGGTATTTCTTTTCTGTGCTCCTGACTCTCCTCCTCTCAGCATGATAGTCTGCAAATATCTCACTGACGATGATTTCATCTCCCTCAGTACCAGCTATAACTCTTGAAGTTGGTTAGTTAGGTCTGGAAAACACACACACACACACACACACACTGCCACACACCACATTAGAAAAAAAGGACAATGGAGCAAAGTGCAAGCACTATCAGCACAATCAGAGGCCCGAAGAGACGATTCTGTTCGCAGCAGAACATACCCAGGAAAATGTAGGGTGTGAATTTCAAGTTTGACATCTATTCTAGAATAAGAGTACCTTAATTGTGTTTAGCTGAACTCACCTCAAATTGCTTGTCTTGGATATCTCCATGTGTAGACAAGTTCTGAGTGCAAAGTTTAGCAAACATCTCAATTCTTGGGTTTAGATTAGCACAGTTACCCCAAATTCACTGCATCTTTGATATACAAGTACAGTAACTCTCCATCAAAATAACCTTAGTTTCTTTCAATTGCTTTCAAACTTCAGTTGTGTTTTAAGCTCATTGCCCTGATTTACACACCCTTGAAACCAAGTCTCTCGGGTCTAGTAGGTGAAAGCCTCACGATTTGCTATATCTCAGCCCACCACACAAAATCTTTGGCTAACATTTAGGACAGCAGTGGTTTGTAGCCTATTTTTAATCACAAAAGGTCTCCAAATTTAAGCCCTCACAACTGATGGAGGCTTGCATAAAAAAACAGAACATATTTCAATCGAAAGCCTCAGTGCAGGGTTATGTGGTTCATTGCCGTATATAATCCTTTGCTTCCAAGCAGAGAAGGTCTGAAAATACTGAAGAGACAACAGGCAAAATCTTGGCCCCATTGAAATCAACAGGAGTTTTGCCACTGACTTTAGTGGAGACAGGATTTCACACAACACATTTATGCTTTGTAGGAGAGAGGGTTTTCTTTGTGTTCCTCTATAGCAAGTCCCCATGGCTAACCATATAAACAGCATGACCCAACCCAGTCCTCTAGAGCAAGGGTCAGCAGGATATGGAAATAGTGAGAGTGGTGGAGAATCTGTCGAGAGGAGAGAACATGGAGCATCTCTAGGCTCCCAGGTGGCTTAGGGATGTTTGAGATTCAAACCAATCTCTGAAAAATCTAGAGAGTAATGTCATGGTTTTATAACACCAGTAATAGATTTCCACAATTCTGAAAGCTGACAGCAACAATGACATTTGAGTAAGATAATTAACAAAAGCTACAAAGGCTAAATTAGATTGAAAATAATACAGAAACCCATAGTTTTTTAATTTCACATTATCAGTAATGATGAAACCTCTAAATAACCATTTAAAGCAATTCCAGTTATTTTTAACTCACTATGTTCCTCACTGAGCAAACATTACAAGGTCAGGTCACCTCCTGTGGGGTTTTTCTGTCCTCCTGACACTATCAAATGGATGCCTGCCATGTGCTGTATGAGCGCCAGTGATCACACATCAAGCAGTCACTGAGTGATCTGTCCATGGTGCTGAAACACAGCCTCCCATCTTTGTAAGATTCAAGTTGAACAGACAGTCCACTTAAAATCTAATCTATTTACACACATCCCCACACACGTTGAAAGTTGCTTCAGGTTCTACACCTGCCTGTCAATTTATCTGGTTTTATAATAATTTTTAAAAAAATCTATTTTCTCTCCTCTGATACTGTGTGAAACTACAGGGGAATAGTGAAACAGATGATACATGAAGTGCTGCCAAATACCAAAAATATAAACCAAATCACTCTGGAAATAAAAAACTAAAATTAAATTACGACCGCTTGAATTCTGAATAAAAGCATCCACACAGGGTTTTAATGCAGTTTAACCAATCGACTTTGAATCTGAATTAAACAAAAAGAGGGTCCTATTTTCCTGAGGGTCCCTTTGTAGACCTATATTTGTGTGTGAGAAAGAGAGAGATAGCCATCGAGTCAAAAATCACATGGATTTCATTTGGTTTTAAACTCTGAAATCGGTGGCCGTTCTTATCAATTGTGAGAGTGAGTTCCAAAGACTAAGTGTGAACATTCTGTATTCCAGCCTGCCCCATTTGGGGCTTGTTCACATCAGGATAAAAAGAGGTATATTTAACATGTTAGTTAACACACTTAAGTACGTACTGTAGACAAAAGAAATTGTGTTTTAACTGGTGACAGGTAGCCAGCCAAGGTGAAAGCCAATGCTCACCTTGACCAGCTCACAAGTTTTAAAAATACATATTTTATCCTAGTGTAGACAAGCCAAACAGTTTCTTTAGTACAGTGGAATGAAACAGGATAATTTCCCGTTGAAAGAAATTATCACCAAGGGAGAGGCATTTCTTCAGGTAACTCAGAGGAGTCCAATGGAGGGTTCTGAATAGCAAGACAAAGACCCTGAATTGGACTAGGGAGGTGGTAGA
Source organism: Pelusios castaneus (assembly GCA_007922175.1). Lineage (NCBI taxonomy): Eukaryota > Metazoa > Chordata > Testudines > Pelomedusidae > Pelusios > Pelusios castaneus. The sequence goes on from ML685833.1 coordinate 3,217,041, forward strand.
ATCTCTAGGGAGGTGGTAGAATCTTCATCTTTGGAGATTTTTAAGGCTCGGTTAGACAAAACCCTGGCTGGGATGATTTAGGGGGAGTGGTCCTGCTTTTTAGCAGGGGGTTGGACTAGATGACCTCGTGAGGTCCCTTCCAACCCTATTATTCTATGATTCTATGACTCCCTATTTAAGGGGAAAACAGTGCTGGGAGCAAAGCACAAAGGTGCTGTATTTACCACAATCTATTTTTAGGCAGACAGATGTACTAGAAAATTGTAACATGCAACATCATCTAAATGAATAGAGACAAATTAAGACTGGCCTGGATCTGCAAGCACAAGGCTTAATGACACCAGTGGCCATTTCTCACACAGACAACGAGAGCAGTACACAGTCCTGAGAATCTATCTTATTTATAGCCAGCCTAATTGCATTAAGTACCATAGCACGTACTGCTTTATTTGTAATGAGTCTTAGGCTTCAGAAGCTCAGAATCCCATCTGTGACAGCAGACTGTTGCAGGATTCAGCTATTAATAGCTGCTGGTGCACACTTACTTCCATGTGAGGGGTACAAGGGAAGAGGAGCCAACCAGAAGGAGATAATGTATTAGGATGACTTACAGCCAAAAATGATGATCCATTCCGTCCCCGCATCATGTATCTAGAAGTTAGGGGTCTACTACAGGAATGGGAGAGTGACTTTCTGTGGTCTGCAATGTGCAGATCAGATTAGTTTAGTGGTTTTCAACCTGCAGTCTGTATACGATTTCCAAAGGGGTCCACACCTCCATTCAAAAATGTTTAGGGGTCCACAAATGAAAAAAGCTTGAAAACACAAATCAGATAGTTGTATACCCAGCTCTTGTACATCTGTAAATATAAACAAACTAAGGCATTCCCCCTATGCCCTTGGATACGACCATGGTAAATACAGCTGAATATTTGGCCCTAAAGGTTGCTATTAGACGGAGATGGTCAAAATTCAGCAATTTTTTAGATGGGCCTGTCAGACAACAAACCCCAAGATATTCCAGTACATTAAATAATTCCCTGTGCTAGTGACAGATGGTAATAATCAGAGCAGGTTAGTGTATTCTGCAGTTGTATCATTTACAGGCACGGAGTCTCAGTTGCTTCTGCAATAATACATGAAAGTCACACCAACTAAGATTTTAATTTGGATGAGGTGGGGGTGGCCTACTGGACAGAGCACTGACTTTGGAGACCTGGGCTCTATTCCCAGCCCTGCCATGGCCAGCTAGATGACCTTGGGTAACCATATCTCACTGAATGCCTCCGTTTGGCACATGTAAAATGGGGTTGATGCTGATCTTCTTTGTATAGTGCTTTGAGATCTGCAGATGAGGAATACTATATACAGCTAATTCTGATTTTTATTAGGGCGCTTTAATGTACCCAAATTACAACATATTACTCAAAATAGATTTTTTAAAAACCCCAAACACAGTCATGTCGTGTCCAAAGGCCTCTATCCCTTCTGAATACCAGGCAGCTGTTCTCACAGAACAGTTCCTTCTGCAAGGTCTAACTTGGCCTTCAATCCCTAGCACTGCCTCATTAGTCCACCCTGAACACCTATGTGGAATTGGAGCAAGAAAGTATTTCTCACTTGCTAGAAACTCCATTACAAATGAAATGCTAAATTCTTGAGCACATTTGAAGCCTTCAGTGTAAGTGAAACCATTGTCTTCAGCTGACATAGAAAACGGCAATTGCAGAGTTCTCTCTGAATGACTTAGTGAACAGAATCTTAAGCAAATATAAATAGTTCTCGGTACTAAATACTGATCCTAGACTTTATTTTTATGCCTGATGATTAGTAAAGGAATGTTTCTACATTACTTTCACTCATAAGAAAGGCTTAATGACCAGCTATTAGCCAGAGGCACCTCATTAGTAATACTAAGTTGCTGTATCTCACAGCGCTTTTAATGAAAATATTACATCAAGTTGTCAAGCAGCACTATGGAACAGGATCCATAACCAAAGCGTCCAGTCTGCAGGGAAACTCAAGCTCAACTGATCATAATGAGGTTTCATTTTCCAGCTGTACTTTGCATGAGATGTGACAAACCAGTGACTAACTTCAGTGTCCACATGCCATGAAGTTTTGACATCTCTTCTACAGCTGGAATGACAGGTTGAGATTGTTTCTCTTTTTACCCTCTCAAGAAAAAATATCCTCAAGCAACCTGAAGAGCATCTGATGTAGTGAATGAAAAATAATTAAACCGTCTACAGTGCAAGACTGAGTTAATCTCTAGAGGCCTATGCCTAGAGTCCTAGTTCTGGGATCATCATAAGTGGCCACAGAAGAGAATGGGGAGCCACCACCTGCTATAAGATGCCCCCACAGATCTATTCCGGGGCACAGGTAAACCACTGGGATACCCTTTGGGTGGCGTGGGGGCGGGTAAGTAAGAGGCAAGGGAACAGAGCTACTGTTTCTGTTTCTCCTCAGGCAGAGGCCTGACAAACCGCCCAAGAGTACAATGGGTCCCCATTCTAGAAGGCTCTGCTGGGATGGAGGGAACACACACAAAGCCCTCTGCTCGTTTGCCCAAATACTTGCACAAGGCTTTCTTCTGGAATGCATAAGGACTTCAGGGGCCCTCACATATTAAAGCCTTTTTTCACGGCGAGAGGCAGGAATCCTTCTTCAACTGTTGCTCCCTGTCTTCACACAGGTTAGGATCTGGCTCAGGAGAAGGGCAGTGTAGTATAAGTGGAGGATACCTTGCCTGCCACATCTGCCACCCAGAAGAGGATCTTTCTAACAATGCAGGAAAACACAAAGAAGTCAAAACGTCACTCATATAAAGTCTCTCAGAGACATGCAAGACCACCATGAGTAGCTTAAGAAAGGTTACAAAACCAAGATGTTATCTGAACACAGCATTGCCATCTCACAATTTTCCTGTCAGGCTTGCAATGTTTGCTGTTTTTCTTAAAGATTCAGCTGCTGGAATTAAGTTATCAGGAATAACTTCCTAGCCCTCGTGGTGCACCAAATGTGAGCCCTAAATGCTCCAAGTCCCAAAAAGATATAAAAGGAACCCAACATTTATCATTTTGTTAATATGATTATGGAAGGCTGAGGACTAACAATAGCATGCATGTTGGTTAGCAACAAGAGCAAAGGAAATGAAGATTTGCTCAGAGCCTCTCCTGTTAGCACATTTTCTGTAATCCAGCAAACCTAGATTTACAGGGATGTGTAACTAGCTACATTGGTCTGCACAATTATGGAAACTACTTGTGTAAACCGGGTATTTATGTATACAAAATGAAAGTGCAGTAACTGTGCAAATGTACATGTATTTTTGCATATGACTCCTGTTTCAAAAGTCTAATTCAAAATGGAGCAGGAAAAACAAAGCCTTAAGTGAATTGAACACAGTTGATGTAGAAAAAACAGGTTTTCTCCCTGCTCACAGTTACAATGGTATAAATCAGAAGCAAGTCAACTGCATTCAGTGGAGTTACTCTAGTGTAAGTGGGAGAAGAATCAGGTCTTGCATTTCCCACACAGAATGGCCACATAAAATTGAGACAATGGAAGGTCAATTCATTGAAAATGCATGGTCATTTCACTGGCCAGCTGCTCTGAGACAGTCAGTTGGGAAAGGCACACACACTGGGGAAGGCAATTTGCTGCATTTTCATGAACCATATACGGCATTCTCTCTTTTACACCTAGTGACCTGATTCTGCAGCTTCCCCTGGGATTCTGCACATGGAGCAGATGGCTATTCAAGCCTTAGGTGACTCTGCATTGTCAGGGTGCCCAGTTCCTGAAATGGTAGCGATAGCTTTGCAAGAGCTGCCAAGCTCAAAAAACATGTGTCTGCAGAAGCTGAGGAGTGAGGGGTAGCGGAAGGCAGTGCATGCCCAAGGAGACAGTATCAGGGATACCAATTTTTACAATGATTTCACACAAGTTTCCATTGACTTACTCCTTATTAACACCAATCTATGGTAAGTGTGAGCAAAATAAATCCTAGGTATTTATAAGATATGGGCACAACTCTAAGCAACACCTCCATTTCAGGGACATTTGCCAGCCTTCACGTGACCATTCTACAGACATATCTGCGTGGCATTAAAGGCTGTGCCATGTGATTTTCATTAGGACCAGGCAACTAGTCTAGACAGCCTGTCAATTACCTGAAGACCAATACAGTTGCATCTCACTGTGAATGGAACTCTGAGCCAAAAAAACTTTGGGCTAAAGTTTACCTCCTGCAATTCTGTGAGGCCAGGAGCTGTGTGAGGAAATTGGGAAAGAGGGTACAAGGCACTAGCATTCCAAGAGCCCTGGGGCTCTCCACTTGCCCATTCTTCCTCACAGCTCTCTCCCCACCCCATCATACAGCCCTGCGAAAGGTCGCACATCTCGTGTGATGCTCCTGAAGGAGGAATCTGAATTTGTTGGCTTGGTGCACACTGTTCCATGTAGTAACGCCTAGGCCTAATCTCTTCATCAACATAGAGCATGCATTTCCCAGCCCGGACAGGTACTTGCACTGCATCAGCTTCAGTAAGAGTAGCAGCTGCCTTTGGAAGCAAGCAGAAAAGGTTGGCCTGAGCTCAAAGGTGACCAGTGGGGGAGGCAGAAGTGAAAGAGGCTATCTAACAGCACAGCAATCCTCCCACACTCCCAAAAACACAGTCACACTCCTCCATGGCGTTGACCAGGGCCTATTCTCAAAGCACACAACAGTCCCTGCCAATCTGCAGTTATTAAATAAAGCAGATATATTTATTGTGCATGTTATGTAACTCGCTCCAATAACGCAGTGCAGTACAAGTGTTTAATAAAACTGCACCCGTCTGGGCATGTGTACTAGGTGCACAATAACATGCTAATAAATGCCAGTCTAAATAGATTTCCCACACTACTACAGCCGCAGGCCACCTCACATAGTCACCCTCTTCCAGCAGAAGCACTGGATTGGTTACCTTTGTGGCACGAAGAGCTCACTGCATGCTAAATAAATAAATCACAGAACGATAAGTGCTCAGTCCAGCAAGCAGTCTGACAGGCCAGAGCATCCTCAAGTGCATTATCAGGTCTGTTTTCTTGCAAAGCTTCTGGAATTCAGATGAGCTGCTGTGGTTTCCTGCATCTGAGGTTGGGGCTCTACCATGACATCGCTTCAGTTGGATGCTGAGCCTGATTTCTGCTCCACAGACTCAAGAAATGTTCTCTCGACTGGATGGCCTGAGAGTTGCCCACAGCAGCGGGTTACACCTGATGCCAAAAGTAAAGGCACCTTCCACCAAACAGTAGCAAATCCATCCGCTGGGGAAGTACACATTCCAGTTTAGTTGAATCTCATCAGAAGAGGGTCTTATAATAATGTTCTGGTAGAAGATAAATGCTTTGAAGTTGGTCAAAAAGATTTAGATGGGCCCATTCAGTGGAACTTTGGCTGCTGCCAAAAAAAAAAAAAAAAAAAGAACCCTGGATAACTGCAATTATTTACATTCTCTAGCTGCGTGAGTTACCCCTGAACCACTCTTCAGGAGCAGAAGCAATCAGAAGCAGACATCTGGCACGCCACTCCTGCTAGCCAGAAATTTACAATAGGGAACAGGTTATAAAGTCACGCCACTCTTGCTGTGATAATTAAGGGTCTGTCAGCCAGCTGTAGAGTATTTAGGGATTTACAGGGGGGTCTTTTAGCATTCTCCTCCCGGCCCTTTTTCAATCCCCTTTTCATTTCCACTATCCCCTCCAGACACTCTCAGCTTCAGTTTTCCACTTAGAAGATAGGATAGCACCCCAATTATCCACTGACCTAGATCTGGGCAGACAGGATCAGACCAATGGTTCATCTAGTCCAGTATCTTGTGTCTCTGACAGCGGCCAATGCTACCAGATGGTTTTCAAAGAAAGGTATAAGAATCCTGGAAAACTGGCAATTATGGAATAACGCCCTCAAAAGAAGTTTCTTCCTGCCCTCAGGCAGTTAAGGATTGGCCATTTGTCCTGATGCATGAGGATTCTCTCTCTGATTCTGTTTTTTTCCTTTTAGTTTAATTCTATCTAACAGCAGATATTCAAATAATCCAGATAAACATACCAACCTTTTTTGAAGCCCTCTAGGCCTCATTGTTACCATGTGGCAATGAGTTCCACAGGCTAACATCACATAGTGTGTAAAAGATGCTTTTGGGGGGGGGGGTTGGTTATCAGATTTAGATTAGTAGCCTTGCAAATCCACTAACGGTCCTTTTTATTTCATTGAATAAGCACAGGTTCTTGATAATCCAGCATGATATCACAGGGCATTCTTCCCACTCCTACAACACACTCACTGCTGCTAGCATCAAACATGCTTTGTTCTAGCTCACTCAGTACCTGTCAACCCAATAACTTGAGAGAGGCTGAGACTCAAACAGAAGCTCTCCTGCATGGTTGCTCAGAAATCTGCCACTAAGTTTCACGTCAGATTCCTCGTCCCATTATTGTTACTATTCATACTATTTTTCGGTTTGTTTTCTTTCATTTCTGCTAAAATGACTACACAAAATCTTTAGGCCAAAATTTTGCACTGATTTAGACCCCATACAACCCCACTGAGGTCAGAATTGACCTTAAAGAACAGTAATCATAGAAGTAAAGGAATGAAAGGGACCTCAAAAAGGTCTTCTAGTCCAGTCCCTGCAATCATGAGAGGATAAAGTACTATCTAGACCAGGGGTCTCAAACTCAAATCACCATGAGGGCCACATGAGGACTAGGATATTGGTCTGAGGGCCGCATCACTAAAACCTTTTCATACAACAGGACCACCAGTTTCTTTAATTAAAATTAAATTAAAAATTAATTAATTGAATTCAAAGTGATTGTAAATAGAATTAATTAATTGGGTTTAATTCATTGAATTTGAACCTCGGAGGGGAGGTGAGCAGCCACAGCCCATCTCACAGCTGCACATCAGGACCGGACAGGAAACGGGCTGGGCAGAGGCCCCCTCTCTCCCCCTCCAGGAACCCCCTGGAACTCCCCTAGCAGCACTAAGCCCCCATGAACCCTCCCCTCACCCCCAGGCCACCCTCCTTTGAGCCCCCACACCTGAGCCTTGTCCCGGACCCGGGGCTCTCTGGTGAGTGGCACAGCTCCCGGGGGGCAATTGGCTCCTCCCCAGCAGTGGCTGACGACGCTCCAGGGGAGGGCAGGCGATGTGGTGCAGTGCACGCGGCCTGTCCTGGAAGGACTGCCGACACTGAGCTCAGCCCGGTCAGTTGCAGGACCCCAGGCAGGAGGCAAGCAGCTGCAGCCTGGCTGCCGGCTCCCAGCCAGCGGAGGGGCTCGGCACTTGAAAAGCCCTGGCCCGCAGGCCAGGGGTTGGGAGCCCCTGGATTCCAGGTCTCATCGTGGGCCACAGGAAGCAACTCCGCGGGCCACGTGGCCTGTGGGCCACGTGTTTGAGACCCCAAATGTAGACCATCCCTGACAGTTGTTTGTCTAACTTGGTCTAAAAAATCTCCAATGACAAAGAGTCCACAAGTTCCCTAGGTAATTAATTCCAGTGCTTCCCTACCATGACAGTTTGGAAGTTTTTCCCTAGTGTCCAACCTAAACACTCTTACTGTAATTTAAGCCCACTGCATCTTGTCTTATCTTCAGAATTTAAAGAGAACAATTTTTCTCACTGCTCCTTATAACAACCTTTTATGAACAAGAAAACTGTTCTGTGCCACACACCCCCACCAGTTACCTCCGGACTAAACAAACCTATTTTTTTCCAATCTTCCCTCATGTTTTCTAAACTTTTAATCATTTTTGTTGCTCTTCTCTAGACTTTCTCCAGTTTGTTCACATCTTTCCTAAAATGTGGTGCCCAGAACCAGACACAGTACCCCAGTTGAGGTCTAATCAGTGCAGAAGAATTAAAGTGGAGCAAAAGAATTACTTCTTGTGTCTTGCTTACAACACTCATATTAATACATGCCAGAAAGTTTTGGTTTTTTTCAGCTGTTACACTGTTGACTCGTATGTTAGCTGCTGCACCACTATGATCACCAGATCCCTTTCCACAGTACATCTTCCTAGACAGTCACGTCCCATTTTGCATGTGTGCAACAACTGATTGTTCCTTCCTATTACTTCCCTACAGCATTCCCATATCCTTTCAGCAACATCACATGAATTCCCTAGGGTCACCCACCTTAAAGCTCGTGTTGCTTTATACAAATGTCCAGCCATTCTAAGAGTCTTTTACTTCAAAGTGGTTCCCAGAGCGAAGCTCACATCATAGCATTTAAATAGCTCATTAAAGCCACAGCCCCAAAAAGTTGTTTTTAAAGAATGTATTGAAGTGCTTATTTTAAAATGAAAGGATTAAATTAGAAAGACAAATCCTCCAACCTAGGCAGAAGAGAATTAGGGACACATGAGGAAGATTCAAGTGGTATCTGAATGGCTTGTTTCTCAACCGTAGTTTATTGTTATTAAAGTAGTGTAATTGCCAAACTAGAGCTTCAACACAGTACAGTCAGTGTCTCAGTACTGTACATTCCCTAAGCTCCTGGAAAGCAGATAGAGAACTAGCAAAATTATAGAAATGTGGTAAAGGAGGGGTTGGGTCTCTCAGAGCACTGCCCAATTAACCATCTCAGATATTTCTAATGCAAATCTAACACTACTGCACATGTGGCTGAGCTAGTAAAGAGATACAAAATGAGAATTATTTATATTCTGGTAGTCACTATAGGTTCCCATCATGCATCTCATTTTAAGGTCAAGGTATGTGACTGCAGAGTCCTACAACACAGCTGCTGTCTTCGGATCCCATAGCACATAAAATGAAGAGGAAAGCTTTTTGGACTCTGCTTTTCAAAATCAGTGTAAGGCTTAGGAAAGATATGGGACCGACAGCCCAAAAACCTGAAGTCAGCCATCCTCAGAATATTCACAAAATGGTGCCTGGCTATAGACTTCTCTATGCTCAGTTACTGAAATACCAGGCTTAGAGATGTGCACTGTCTCTTCTTGCAAACAGGTTTATTCACCAGCTATGCCATCAAAACTCAAATACAAGCACTTAGTGTTCTGCACTGTGTTTGAATGAGTTTAATGATTGGGTGTCAGGTGTTAACAAGTTATTGCTTTCTCAAGACAGTGGAAGGTGCATCTGGCTCTTATCTGCCTGTGCACTGTCTTCAGCCAGATTCATCACTGTTCTTCATAAACAAAGCAAGGTACGAGGACTGTCTCCTTCCTGCTTTTCTGACCTTTCCCACTTTTTGCACACTAGTATTTATAAGGGCCTCCTGTCAGAAAAAATTTCTCATGTCTACTCTTCCGTTGTTTGCTACTGAAATACTGTCAGTACCTAGTATCTAATATGTTTGTAGGCTTTTCTTAGTATAGGAGAACCAGAATACTCCATTAATACATTAACACGGAGCTCTCGCAAAACAAAAGCACTCAAAACTCAGTCATGCCTCAGAAGTATAACTATGAAAACTGCACACTTCACTTCAGGATGGCAGCTTTGACATTTAATTTCATGTTACTCACCTCAAACTGTGTGGAGTGACACATCCAAATTTAGAAAAGACAGTCTAAAGTTTAGTGCACGGTTACCAAGAGTGATGTCATGCCATCACTCCTGAAGCAGGTTTATCACAGATTTCATTGCACATTTCTACTTTAAAAATCAAAGGCATGACACAATATTAGCATCAAACTATGCAAGATGCAAAGTGTCCTGATTTCTCATTTACTTTAATTATACACGTAGCACTAAAATGATAATACAGCTCTGGACTTTAAGGGCGTTCACAGCCTTGCAGGATGAGGTCCTCTGGTGGTAGTAAATGCAGGTTGAAAGCAAGGCTACTATTGTGTTTCATTACTTTATTTTTAAGAAATAAGTCTTGGGTAGAAAGATGAGAGTATCACAACTGAGATCTGATCCGAAATCAATATTTTGCTCAGTGTCGAAACTGTGAAACCACTCTTACTTGTGTCATTCATAAATATTACTCGTAATATATTTATGCAGTTAGCTGATAGGGTCCATAGACACCATTGCTTATATAGATATAAACAAAGTATAGGAGGTTTTTTTATTAACTCTCAAAACCTCAAGACAAAGTTGGAAAGAGACTGATTATGCATTTTCCTCCACTTCTAAAACAGCCTTCAAAAACTCAGCAACAAACAGCAAAAATCCATAATCATGAGCCAAGTGCCCAATTGTTTTATCTGTATACTCACAGAATCCGACTACCTTTACAAGATTCCCACACTTTTCCTAATCAGGCTTTTTATTTTGCGCAAACACCAAGGATAATACCTCTAACTGTTAGGAGTTTCCGTTACTGTTGATTTACTGGATGAACAAGTCTCACTTCGATATCCTTACATTATAATGAGTTTCAAGAACACAGCCCATTGGGAACGTTCACACAAGCCCACAAGATGATTTAAAATCCCATTTTAGGACATCATCATGGAGTTAATGCCCACCCTGCTTAGAGATAATACAGCAGCAAAAATATAATGTGCCCTACAGAACTTTATTTATTTATTTTAGCTGAGCAGGCCAGGCATGTATAAATCTATGAGCTTTTCACATTTAAAGTTGTTATTCCAATGACAAAATAGACACAAGGGAGATAACAGTCTTTATCTCTCCATTAACATTTTGTTATTCACAGAATACAGATTGAGACAGATTCAAATGCAGGAAAGTCACGGTAATTTGTTCGCCCATTTAGAAGACTTAGATAATAGTTGTGTTTTATGATTGCATGGGGGGATGGAGGTGGGGGTGAGGGAGGAGAGGAATCAAGCCAAATAGTGTAAAGTGAAACCTGAGAGATTTGTTGTTCTTGAGGTTTCATTTTTGGTTAATTTTCTACCCAAAACATCTGCGTTAGCATAACATTAGCAAAGCTGTGTTCACAGTATGTTATCTCACAGCTCGCTTACTGCAGATCAGTAAGTGGAGAAAGAGGTCCAAAACAAAATAAAAGGCTGCCTGCATATGCATTCTTTGCAACATAGATTAGAACAACAGGACAGTATCCAGGAAGGTCATGAATCTATTTCAGGCATTGAGTGCTAATGCTCATAATTTTACTGCAGATCTTGCAATAATTGCTGTTTTTCTTAAAGCCCCAGCTTTTAGACTCACTTGATTCCATCCATGAGAATCAAAGGTTTCATTCCAGAAACAGATCCAGATTTACAAAAAGATAGTTAGGTGTATATCTGTACCATAAAACACCTCACTCCTACAACTTTCAATGGGAGTTAGGTGCTTTCTCTGCTAAGATACTTTTGTAAAATCTATTAGGTACCTATCTGTACCTTTAGATACCTAAATACCTTTGTAAATCTGCCCCCCAAAAAGTGAATTTCTAGGCTTTGTGGGAACAGCAAAAAGCTTAGAAACCCGAAAATCTTGAAAACCAGAGGGCAAACAAAAAGAACCCAAAACATATATTTTTTAAAATATCTCATGGTTTTTTAAGCCAGTCTCAACACTTTGTGGGGACTGACATCCACTTTGAACGCTTGCAGCTGGTCATGTTGATACTCCAATGACAGCGCTAATTACATGTCATACAGGAGAATCAAAGAATTGTCAGGTGGTATTTGTACAGTTAGCTTTCACGAGCTGTTGCTTTGCAGCCACAAAATAAAAGACTATGTGAAGACAAGACAAGGGACTCTAGCATAAGGCCACCATCGGAGTAGCTACTTCAGCAGGATGGAAACAAAGGAAGGACAGAAGGTACCATCCTCTCACTCCACACCGTCCCAGTGTCTCCAGTGAGTCTCCAGTGAGACTCCAGTGAGTAGCTCAAGCGCTGATGGAAACAGGCAGGGCTTTTCTCCATATTCCCACGTGACAGCTAGCTGCGGAGCGTACACCCCATTGAGATGTAGCACAACACAGATCCCAGTGCTGCTGTTGCAAGAGTGGCACAGTTCTACAGCTCCCCCCATGCAAGCCAAGCCTTCAAGGAACAATCCAGTCCTGAACTTACCGAGTGTGCAATAGCCAAGGAACACAACATCATCGGTCTGCACCCTGACCAGCAGTCTCAGCAGAGAGGTCAATGATGGAAAGGGGCATAGAGACAGGCCAGCCCCTTCACTCTTACGAGGTGGGACCTCTTGATTAGGGATGAGGTAGTGAGCAGGGGAAACTAGCTCTGCCACTGACCACGCTGTATGTGCTCTGTGGATAAATAGAGGACTCCAGTCCCCAGAATGGTCATGCCAGCCAATTTTACCACTTTCCACTAGCATCAGCCTAACATTAAAAACCTTTTATAAAACCATGAGCTGCCCTTTAGTACTTAACATTTCATTTAGCAGGCTGACATTCCCTCAGAAGGGAAAAACCAGATACATATCATGCCTATATAAAAATATAAATACTAATAATGTGTACATGCACGCACGCACACACACAAATTATATAGATGAAGCCTGTGTTTAAAAAAATAGAACTAACATCACATTTGCCACCATTACATTGTTCACTCTACTTGTGTCCTCTATCCCCTTCTTCCTGTCTCATGTCTGTCTTCTCTATTTAGGCTGTAAGCTCTCCAGGGCAGGGACTGTCTGCTATTCTGTATTTGTACAGCACCTGACACATCCAGGCCCCACTCTTGGTTGGTCTTTACTCTCTACTGAACAAAGACTAATAATAATGGGCTTTAAGATCCTTGGTTGACAAACAACTTCCCTCCCTTCTGATCTGCCACCTCCCCACACTTCCATTGATTATTTCCGTGCTTGCACTGTGTGATCTCTCTACTAATTTGTTTCTACGTTTCAAAAACTATTTAAAGCCAAGACAACAGGATGCTTTTCACGATGCATCTGCACTGGCCTTTCCCATTCCTTGTGAGACAGTACAACTGCAGCTGCTCCACAAAAATAAAACCTTTCAATCACAGGAATTACAACTCCTTCAAAATGTTTTTCCTCAAAAAATCATCCTCACAATACAATGAGCAAAAAACCGACCAGACTAACTACTTCAAATGGAGATATTGACTCTAGTAGGCCTATTAATTTATTTGAGAAGATGACATTGACTCTGCGTGTGTGAAACAATCAAAAAGAAACACCAAAAAAATCTCATGAATTTCTCTGGCTTTCAAAGATCTGTTCATGACTTGGAATTCTGCCCAGATTCACAGAAAGATTTTCTAATACTTGTGATGAAACTTTTGAGTGAGCTCGTGCTCATTTTCCAATGGATTTGAGGAGATCATCGGTTTGTTTTAGAAACACACAAAATCTGTGGTTCTAAGACAAAAGTCAAGCAACACTCGGTATCTTCTATTGAGTTTTGCTTTGAGATTCTGAAAGTCATTTGAACATCAGGGTGTACTGAGTGATCACTCACACCTCACACTGCAGTTATTGCAAACCCAGACATCCCAAACTCATGAACCCATGAGGCACAAAAATTATTTCACTCCACACAAATCTGATGTTAACCCAAATGGGCCAAATTCATCCCTGGAGTAAAATTATTGACTTCAGTGTCAGAATGGATTTGGCTCCTAAGGGGGCTACATTTACCCCTCTTGTGCTGCAAGAAGGCACTCCTGGGGGGAGGGACAAAGACGTTTCTATCATGGCACTGTGTCAAACATTATTTATATCAGAGGTTATATAGGACACCCACAAGTAGATGCAGCACTGAATCAAAACATCCACTAGATTACCTCGAGATTGCTCCACTAACCCCCCATCATTTTTTTTGGCTGTGCTGGTTGAAAGGAGACGGAGTCACAGTAATTCCCATTTCTGCCTTGAGCAGCCTTGGATCCTGTCTTATGCTGGTAGAAACCTGAATAAACCAGCTGTGGATCTGATCCTCTGTCTTTACTTTGTGCTTACTCTCTAAGCCAGGATCAGCAGCTCTTCCCTACCAATCCTATGTGCTGCAAGCACTTTTAAAGCAGCCCAGTGTACTGACATCTGAGTTCAGTGTTCTGTAATGTTCACAGTATATAGGATATACAGGAGTCACTGGGATTCCACATACAAGGTACATCTTCTACACAGAATGCTTTCCTTGGCAGTGTGTATAGTATGTGAATGGATAGCCTGCCTAGCACAGGTATGAACAGCTACATAAACCATGAGGAATGGCTTGAGTGAGGAGAGTGCAGACATGCCTGAAGGGTGTGGGTATGGTATGTACATACTCTACATGGCTCTCTGCTCACTCAAGCCATGCCTCCCAAGCACTCTGCTATTTTCTAGCCATATAATGTGCTGCTGTCCCCTCAATGCTGGAATCTTTCCCTACTGCAGAAGGATTCTGGCAATGGGGAAAGGCTCTGTCAGCTCCCTTTTGCCAAGGGAAAGAAAGTCAGGAGGAAGGCAGCGGGGAAAGCTCTGACAGCATCTTGTTGCCGAAGCCTTTCCCAGCTGCTTCCCCCTGCCAGAGCCCTTCACTGACGTGTGGCTACACAATGAAGCATGGATGCTGCTTGCTTTGCACTCTGGCTTGTAGCTACACATACCAGTGCCGTGTAGGATACATGTGGTAGACGTAACCCAGAAGTCATAAAGCACTTAAAATCTCTCCAGTCATCAGTTAGACAGACAGATCTGACTATCTTCTACATCTCAAAATCTGGCAATAGCTACACAATGCTGGGAGCTTCAAAACTCTACTGTTCTGCACTGGCCCATGCATGCACATAGTGGTGGGGATGACTATGCAAGGCCTGAGCCTTGAACACAGCTGGGAGTTTCATGCCTGTTCAGCATGCTGGTGCAAGTTCTTTCACCTCAAGATATGCAATGCAGATAGCGAGAAAAAAAATATCAAAAAACAAGTTTTTTAGAACAGATGACCTTAAAACCAATGCACTAAAAAGGGACAAAACAAGTACAGAAGTAATTCAGATTGGTCAGACTTCTTGCAGGAGGTATTTTAAGTACCAGGAATGCATTTGTTTGCAAAAGACTGGGTGGCCACGTCACCAGAAACCTCAGCTCTGCTATACGGGCCCTGTTTTGCAATGTCGCACCACTGCTAGCACTCAGAATATACTGCAATCATTCAGGTGAATGGCATGAATAGCACATGTTCACAGCCCTGCCAGTGTGCAGAGGGGCTGGGCTTTTTCGTTTCAAAGGACATCTTCAGTGTCAGTCTGCAGAGCTCTTTCTGGGTCCCATTGGGAGGGGTGTGGACCCACTTGAATTACCAGATTTGCAGTCCCAAGAGATAGTTTATGATCACCTGATCTCCTTCATAAGTCAATTAATTTCACTCGCCACTCATTGGCAATGGCAAAATCCCCCTTTCTGCTTCTTTTGGGGTTGTGTTGGCCCCTCAGAGACCCCTTCTCCCCTTACATGTGTCTGTGAGTGCCATTTCCCATCACTGCAATCTGGGTGTTCAAAAGTTCTCCTATCAGAGCTCTCTACCAGAGTCTACATTGGACAAAACTGGGGGAGAATTTAGCCTCACACGTGTAATCGAACCCACCACCCATTGAAGGAAATAGGATCAAATGATTGTGTCCAGTGTTCTAACTCCTTTCATTATCAGTCAGTTTCCTAACTACCAACAGGTAAGGCATCCCTGTAATGAAGATGCTATCTGGTATTCTGAGAATAAACTCTACTGATTTGGACCTTAAGGATATGGTCGTTTAAAAACAAACAAACAAAAAAACCCTCTTTCCCAAATAAAGCTTACTACACAAAAGGCATCATCTTCAGATCTGGCTCTCCTGTTACATGCTCATGGTTTAGACCTACAGCAGCGAGTGTACCAAAGAAAAGGATGGTCTTGTGTCCAAAGCACATGGCTGGGAGTCAGACGATCTGATGATGTCATATCCCTAGCATTTTCACAGTCATTTCATCTGTGCCTTTTGTCATCATCATCTATAGACCCAGACAGGGGTAGTCAGAGGCCTAATTCATGATCATTTGTAAAGTGCTATGAGATCCTCTGACAGAGGGAAAAATACTGTTTGCCTTGATTGTCTATGATTCTCACCTATATCACCCTACTACAGTACAAAGAATTGGTGATAGCATGGTCCAGGAATCTCATTATGAGATACAGAGAGTCTTTTCATTGACTGTAAGGTGGCTGGATTGGATCTTTAGGGCTAGACTGTAATATTTAGCTATGGGTCTATGTTAGGAATGGAGCAAAGTTCCTTGGAAGCACAGAGGAAACAGTCTCTGGACTATCGCTAATTCCATGGACCGTAGCTGTCCTCGTCCTTTCACAGGGTGTGTGGCGGGAAGAATCTAACCCATCCCCATCCCCTGCACAAAAGTAAGATGTGTACTGCAGATACCCTATCACCATAACCATAGTGACTCTTTGAGATAGGTCACAGTGTGTTCTGATTCGTATGATTAACTGCCCCAACCACATCATAATCCACAGTTTACAGTATCCCCATATAGGTCTATTCTGTCATTAATCCACGGATTAAAGCATTCCCAAGTCGGCTTTGACGCAATATACCACAAATGGCTGAATTCTAAGAGTCTCATTTCAGTGATCCATGGATTAGACAAAGAGTTCAGATCAAAGACTCCCTCAGATTCAGTAAGGGTGGAGAGGATCAAGGGAGGAAGGGAGGGATTTTTAAAAAACAAAATAAAACAGGTAGAAGAAAGGGTTAAATTTCATACTCAAAAATATCTATAGGTTATAACAACTTTAATGAAGTTCCCAGGCTAATTACCTGCCCCACTGCACCACAATATGTATCATTCCATGGCAACAGATATTGGACAGTTCTCATCTTTAAAATGCAAGACAGGAGAAAAAGAGAGTGAGAAGAAAAAAAAAGTTGCTACTTCATGCTTCTAAGAATGGCACTGTAGATGGATTTTTTTAAAAATTGCTGATAAGAACTCTCTGTGGCCATGACAAGTTGACACTGAAAGTAAAAGCTTTTAGGTTCCCAGCACAGCAAAAACCAGCCCCAGTAAGCAGACTAATCTTTTTAAAAATTCTGTCAGTGTAGGGAAAATGCATTAATTTGCACTCTGCAGAATGTCCTGGAATGCCTGCCAGCAGCATTAGATACAACATAACACAGATGAATCAAAGACCAATATGGTTGCTGGGCAATTGAGGGGAGGAAGCATATTGGCAAAGATCCAGTTATATGAGGAAATTAGCAACAGAAATTTTCTGTCTTTAATTATGATGAAAGCTTGTAGATTTTCTCCCCCTTCTCTCTGAAGAAGAAAATAAAAGAAACAAATCTGCCCTTTGCAATACAGGAGACGGGATTTATGCATCTGAGTCTCAAGCTCCAAGATATCTATCTTTATGGTCTTGTTAAGGTACTGGGGAGATGGCTTCTAAGTACATGTTTTTGGTAAATGTTGGCAAGTCTTCATTTGGCAGGGGGGAGATTACATTTTCTAAAAGCTATTTCTTCAGAACACACTGCACATATGATTGATCCATGGTAAGGGTACATACAGAAAAAAGGGCAAAGATGATTTAGAGAGGGGGAAAAAGGGCGACAGCTAGATGGAATGGAATTAGGAAAAGGAACATGTAGTCTGATTTCTTAACACTGAAAGCTTCTCAACTGTGGAACAATCTTGTAAAGGGAGCCCCAATGCTGGGGCATTCAGCAAAACAATGGAAAGGTACATCTCAGAAACAATCCTCCACTGACCGTGTGGATGGACTAGATAGCCTAGGAGTATTTCCCCCCTTGGAATCCTCAATACTCAGACACCCAAGTCTCGTCTCAGATCAGTGCACCTCCATGGAAATCAAATGGAGTTTCTCCTGATTTGAATATGACAGGAATCAATACACGATTCCAATTCCATCTATCAAAAAAGTAAATAGACATATCAGACAGTCAATCTGTCACCTATGTGGCCAAGTAGTGGGAGAAGTGAGGGCGTGGAGAGGAATGAGGGGGAAAATTCCAGGTGACTCTGGTATTCTGCACAGAAACTGATCAGAATACAGAGTGAAGACCACAATGAAATGCACTTGAATTTTTCCTTGATGCCTCAGGGATGGAGAATTATTGCCTAAGATCTGGCACTTGGGTAGCATGCTCTGAGCCTTTTTCGAAAATAGGCAGACTAGCTTCCTTTTAGGGAGCCACCTAGTGATCATTTCAGTGAAGTCCTTGTTTGCTTATTAGGCTAACTGTGATTCCCTTTCCAGGAAAAGAGCTAATTTTGAAGGCATGGATCATCAAAGATATTTAGGCTCTTAACTTCCACTGACTGGAAAGGAATTTAGAAGCCTAAATATCTTTGAGAATCCGAGCTCAAGTTACTTCACTGGTATCTCAACTCCTCACAGGAGTTACTCTTTGACTCTCAGAATGACCAGGTCACCACTGCAGATGCTATCGTGTTTGCAGGAATTGAGCCTGATTTGAGATGCAAAAGCAGGGGAGTAACCAAAATAAAAAAAGTTTCCAGCTGTTTTAAATAAATAAATAAAAAGATGGGACTTCCAGGCATTCAGATGCAGATAGGATCATGATTTGTGACAGACAGAGAAGTGCAGCTGCCTTCCTGATTGCTATCATAATAAGTCTCATATTCAGTCCACATCTGTTTCAAATCCAAAAGAGTCATAGCCTCAGGTCCTTGTTCATTTATCTTAACTCAGCTGGATCTCTCACTTAAGTCAGTGGGAGGAAGATTTTAGGATTTGACTCCCAACCTTTAAAAGACAATCTTGCAGCAGAGGTCCTTGGCCCTGTAATTGTCCTTACAGAGTATTTCATGCAGGTAATGAACAGCAGCAAAACAAGCAAGCTAGCAAATCAGATGGAGTAAGTCATGTCATTTAACCCTTCAGTCATGGATCCTAAACCTCAGAATTTGCTCTTACAAGGAACCATTCCACTGCATCGACTGAGCATATGTAAGTAAGCCCTCTGCTGCTCTGTCCTTTTTCAGGTATCCCACCCAACCCACCAGCTTTCTTTCTGATGATCTTCTCTAATTGCAGGCTTCCCAAACAATATGGCTCCCTCCCAACCCCAAATTGCCACAGCTTTATTACATGCCCATCCCAGAAACCTCAGGGCATGATCCAGTCACTACAAGGCCTGCCAGCACTTCAAAAATACAACACCTGAAGTGACTCTTTCTACTGCACATGTAAAGATCATTGCAGGACAAGTCTCATGGGCCTACGTGGGCTGAGGGAATGGGGATTGGTGGGCAAGGAAGTGTAACAGTCAACATGCACATGACTGACATGGATGATCCAGTTTGGCAGTCGGTCTTTTACTACTGAGACACTTTGCTAACCCCTGGCAAAAAGAGGAAGGAACATCATTCAGCAAGTGTAGGGGTGGAACATGGGGATGAGAAGGACAAGGTGGGGATCAAAGGAGTAAGGCAGAAGAGGAAGAAGGGGGCTGAGAATGACTAAGAAGTTTCTGGAAGAAGAGGAACTTGGGTTGGGGAGTTGGAAAGAGCAGCTGAAAGCAGTGTGAGGAAGTGTCTATTAGGAAGAACCTGAAAGACTTGAATGAGTGAACGTTTTGTGGATCCAGGTTTCAGACAGTCTTAACCCTACATACAGAAGCTTCTTCATAGTAATGGTGCCCCCAACTAGGATTCCTGGACAACACCTCAATGCTCTATACTCTATCATACAAGTGCAAGATCACTGGACATCCAGGGAGAGCACAGCTGAGTAATTACTCCATATCTCTCACAGGAGCAATTCTCAGATAACCCACAAACAGGTCAAACTTGGATTCTATATGTGCAATGCAAGCAAGTTAAGGATATGATGGGAATCTTAGCTTTTATGTTTCCTGACTGCTGGGTGTTTACAATTTTAAACATTATAATGCAAAATCAGATTCTACCACACTATATTTAGTGTTTACAATGTGAAGAAAACACCTGGTTAGCCCTCTCCATTGGAGGTTAGGAGATGTAGACAGGCAAAGGCACCTGACGAGTCTCATAAAATTAAGTTTGATGTCTTCTACAAAACTAAAAGGAATGGAGATTTCCATAAGTTATAGTGGCAAATGTATCAGTTGCTGCTAAAGAGCACACAATCCTGCAATTTCTCCAAACACGGAAGGCATGTGGCCATCAACAAGATCATCGGATGCAGAAAGAAGGCTTTGCAAGTCTCAGTTTAAAAAATTATGTCCATTTTACTAAGATGTTGTTTTACTCGATTCAAGTGGTAATAGCTGAAGTTCCCTTTGCTCTAAAAATTGAAGAATACAAGAAGCTAATCATGAACCCAGCCATTCTATTCAACATGAGAAGCATAAAGGGACTATACTGACATTCACATTTTTTTCCAATCAATACTTCCGGTCCTGTAAGGCACCTAGAGGGTTTCAGAGAAGAGCTGCGTGAATAGCAGCATTTACAAAATAGTCACATTGAAATATGAAGACCTAAATATATTTTAAAAATTTACATTTTGGTTCAAAGCTAAGGGAAGTGGTCCAAGTTTATGAAAAAGGCCTTTGAAATTTCAAAGAAATTATTCAATAAATGGAACCTCTGTGGAGCAAAAACAGGTTCCTTTTCACTCAGACAAAGGGTCCTAATTTGTCCTATTTTCAAGAAAAGACTGTATTTTGAATTTTTAAATTGCTGTTCATATAAAGACTGATTTATTCATCATACAAGTAAAGAAGTATTTGAGGGGCATTTTAATAGAATACTTCCCATTCTGTGAAAATTTTATGCCATTTCTGGGTCATAAAGTGATCCATAATGGAATGGCAATTCTCCTGCAAGGAAATTTCAAAACATATTTTTCATCATCTTCTAACTCTGGTGAATTCCATGATAACTCTTGCTTGTAATTTTATAAACATTCTGTTTATTATATTCAATAGCTTAATAATTCCTGGCAACTGTAAAGCTGAGTTTTAATAGCATTGATTTTTTTCCCCCCTTCCATAACTGGTAGGTCTGAGCATTGCTCAAGGATAAGGCATTCAAGTGTATGCATTTGAAATACCATACTTATCCTTCATTTGCATAAAAATATCAAAGCGATTTAAGTAGCAACAACACTTCACTAAACCAAATTACATAACCCCATTTATTTCTTCAGTTAAACACACTGCAGGCAACCTCATTTCAAAAGCAAGTCTTCACATACTGCACAGGCATTGTAAGGATTTTTAATAGAAGAAACATTATCAATCAAATCTTTTTAGACATGTGCTACTTTAGTTTGGATAAAACCTCCATAATTTGCTATGATTTTTTCTACTGACACTATGCACTAACCAGCTCAAGCGTTTCAAAGTGCACTGAGCCTTTTTCTACTAGAACTATTGCAAAAAGAACCAGAAGCCTTGTCAAAACAGGACATGTGCAAAAGAAACTTCCAGATGATATGTCAGCTATGAAATATTTTCCTGTACTTTGTAAAGTCCAGTCCAGACATTTTGGTTTATTTTGATGTAGTATGTTACCTATTAGATGAACAGGGTATAAATAAAGTTCCTTGATTTCATTTAAGGGTAGGAGCCAGTAGTTTGTTGTACTAAGCTGGTCTTCCTTCTGGGATTCTGTGGCACAACTTTGGAGAATTTGCCTGCACCAGCTGGAAGGAATAGCTTTAAAGTTTAAGCATTGGTTCTGAAATACCCAGACTTCCTAGCATTACAAGCTGAAACTGCTGCAGGTTCAACTCAGCCAGTCGTCCTTCCACACTACAGAAACTGGTAGATACTTAGAAATTAATGTAGCCCATAGTTTGTAGAATGTTTGGATCTATTTAGAGGTTTTGCATATAAACATGAGTGCAAGGAAAGACAGATGCACTAAGAATTAGTTACATGAGAAGAAATATTCAACAGAATTAAAAGATGGTCCTAACTGAACAGACATGTCTTCTTTTCTCCCAATTTTATTTTGTACTTGTGGAAACTGATCAGATATATTTCAACTGTTCACAAGAACCCTCAACTTGTACGTGGTCAGTGCACTAGGCTGTGGATCACTAGGGGTCGCAGGCTTTTGAACCATTTATTTTCTCAGCTAATGTCACATACAAATCAGAAGTCCCATTCTCCTTTCATACATTTCATTTTCTCAGTTTTTGTCCTCTCATTATCATATTTCAGAGCGAAGCAGTAAAAAGCCTAATCTGGACGCATGGCTGAAGGTTGTTTTGTTTTTAGGTGTGCCCTGTAACATTACATATCTACAAGGGGATTCATTTTTCTTTTTTTAATAATAGCTGCATTTTGTGTGGCATGGGGAAGCAAGAAAGATTTTTGAGATTCCAGGTTTTCAAGCATTAGAAATACTAGCAGAGGAAAGTAGGTCCTTCTCCTAACCATCCTGCCTGGGCATTACCCATCCGTGGAGACTGCCTCTTGCTGTGTGAAATGCATTTGCTCACTTTAACTTTACAAGGGCATGTGATTTCCCACCCCCGCCATACCAGAATATGAAAGCCACATTCAAATGCACCAGTGGCCTCTAATTCTCAACTGGGAATAAGATACAGTCTGTATGGTTTTGAGCAGAATTCCATACAGCCAATTCATCTTTTTGCAATACACCTAGTCAGACTATACTTCCTCATGTGGAAACCTTACATGAAATAAGTCTCCAGAGCAAATTTTATTTTTTGTGAAAATAATTATATCACAATACAATATTTTCATTCACATTATATATTTTATTTCCCAGAATTTAAAATTTTTAAAAACCCATGCTCAGATTCTTTGAAGATGCCAGTGATATAATCAAAAGATAATATACCATGTTTTCAAATTGTAATTCAATGTCTGCTTGACATTCCACAAATCTTTCCATTTATCACAGCGGTAATTAAGTATACTTCTTATTTAAATATCACATTTAACAGGTAAAGTGTTAATCAGCTTTCACAACACCTCTTCAAAATAGATAGTTATGCATTATCCCCGTTTGACAGATGGGGAAACCAAGGCACAAGGATGCAGTGACTTGCCAATATCATCTAATCACAGTCAGGATTAGATCACTGAATCATCTGACTTCCAATTCCACACTGATTCCTTCAGACCACATTGCATCTCAAAAAAACAAACAGAGAGGAATTAAATCAAAGTGTAAATTAATACAATTTTCATTTTCAGATTAAAAATGAAGAAGATATTGGTTCTCATTGAGAGGGTTGGTCTAGGGATCTGTGAAGCATTTCAGGTGACAGCAAATTCTGAGATCTACCCCAGCTCTAGCAATGACTCTTTCTACAAATGTGGGCAAATCAATTGATCTATTTGCCTCAGTTTCCCCATCTAAAAAATAAGGATGCTAGTACCTTTTTGCCTTTCATGCTTTCATACTCAAAATACCCTGAGGGTGAAAAGGGCTAGAAACTATTAATAAGACAGCATGATACTAATAAGACCATTTGCTACGAACATGCAATTAGTTCATGCTCATCCAACTGTAGGAGCAGTGGGCAGGATTTTAATCTCAGCAATACCAGCATCAACCTGGCAAAATACCATGGATTTCAACTAGATTCATTCCAATATTATAGAAGTGTTTCTATCATTCATCTCAAAGGCCAGGATTCAGTCCTGCATTCCTTGCCCACCCAAAGCTCCCCTTGGTTTCAGTGGGAGGTAGATCTCTGACTACAGAAAAATCTACCAGGTATGGCCCTGCCTAGTCTTGGTAATGAGTTACGGGAACGAGAAGAATGAAGCGAGAGATGCTTTCTGTTTTCCTCCGGGACACAAATCCCAGCTGTTTGAGCCCTTTAAACCCACTTCACTTCCGCTCACTGTTGATTCAGCAGAAACTACGGCTGCCGAATTAATAACAATTAAATGGACCCTCATTGTATTCTGAGTGTGCCTGTGGGCACCTGGCTCGCTGCTCGCAGCCCCCGCCGTGTGACAGCCGCCTTATTCAGCACGCATCAGCCGTTTGCGGGGGCTTGGGCCGCTGTCCCCGGGACTCGTCACCTAAGGCTGAAGAGGAATGACTGGGCCGGAACTGCAGCCCTGCCCTGGGGCCATTATGAGCTCAATTGCATTCTGTCCTATGCAGGGCTTTTTTTGCTTTTAAAAAAAATGCTGGTACTCAGCCAGGGACCTGGGGCCTCATCACTGTGAAAAAAAGGTGCCGGTACTCAGCACCCCTGGGTACCATCATGAGAAAAAAAGTGCCGGTACTCAGTACCCCTGGGTACCATCACAAAAAGAAAAAGGTGCCGGTACTCAGTACCCCTGGGTACCATCATGAAAAAAAAGGTGCCGGTACTCAGCACCCCTGGGCACCATCACGAAAAGAAAAAGGTGCCGGTACTCAGCACCCCTGGGCAC
>ML685833.1:3241379-3315135 GCA_007922175.1 Pelusios castaneus
GGTACTCAGCACCCCTGGGCACCATCACAAAAAGAAAAAGGTGCCGGCACTCAGCACCCTGCGCACCATCACAGAAAACGCCCTGGTCCTATGGCAGCAAGAGGCTGGGGGCCGGTGACATCTGCGGGAGGCCGGGCGGCCACAGGGCAGAGCCGGATCCCGGCGAAGGTGACTCCCAGCCTGGATCCCCGCCGGGCCCCTCCGGCCTGTCCCTACGGGAGCCACCTGCTGCGCCACCCCCCGGCCCCCGCCGCTCCGTGCGGAGCAGCGCGACTCCCTGCCTTCCCCGCGGGGCGGGCCGAGCCGCAGCGGCCCTTGCTCCGAAGTTGCGCCATTACCTTCCGTGGCATAGCTGTGGTCGCGCAGGAAACTGCCGTTGATCTTGCGGGTATCAATGTCCTCCTCCATTGACAGCGGGCGTCGCGGCGTGAGACGGGAGAAGCAGCAGGCAAGGACCCATCCTCTCCCCCCGGCGGCCCGGCTCAGCGGAGAGGAGCGGAGGGGGGCTGCACCGGGCACAGCATGGTCCGGCCCGGGCGGGGCGAGGAGAAAGACAGCACCCCGGCAAGCCTCCCCCTGCGCCGGCGGCGGCTGCGCTCCTTCCCCGCCCTGGGATGGCGACGCGCGCGGGCCAATGGCCGGCTCTGCACCACCCGCGGGTGCGGATGCTGCTGCGGCACCGGGGCCAAATTCCCGCCGCCTCCGCTCAGGGAGGGACCGTTCCCGCCGGGAGGCTGCGGCGAGCCCCGCGCCCGGTGCCGCAGCTGGCTCTGGCGGTGCCCAACAGGTCCCCCCGGCGCCGGGCGAGCCCCTCTCCGCCCCCCGCGCAGGGAGCCACAAAATGGTGCCCGCGGGTGGCGGGGGCAGACCTCGCTGAGGGGAGCAACGGTCGCGCCGGGTTTTCCCGCTCGCGGAGGAGGGGAAGCGGCGGCGGCGGCGGCGGGCGCGGGAGCCTTATGGTGCATCCAAGCCCAGGCTCCTCCCCTACAGCTCGGCTCCGTCCAACCGCGGCGGCAGCCTCGGGACTCTCCCGCGGCCGCGCACCTTTGCTGCAGTGGAGCCCGGGGAGGGGCTGGTTCCTGCACCCGGCGCCTCCGGCCTCCGCCTCAAGTGGAGCCGTTGCGCGGCCGGGCGAGGAAAGGCCGCCGGTGCAATGGCTCCTGTTGCGCTCCGCCGCCGGGCACCCCGCGCAGCTCCCGCCCCAAGGCGCTGTGCAGGCGGCGTGAGGCTGAAGGAGCAGCGGTGGGATGGGTCTATCCCGACATTGCCTTTGACCTTGGGCCTGGATCGGCCTCCCCCCAAAACTGCCGTCAGTGGACCCAGATCCCAAAGTGCCTCCTTGCCACTCAGCTCAATGGAGCGGGCCAGGTGCCTAAATCCCTTTAAAACGCTGGGCTTTGCCCTCCTGCTTGGGTTTGCTCATGTGACGTGGGTGTAATGAAGGGTCCTTTCCACCCTGGTAGGGTAAGGTTTGCCCCAGTGCGGGGAAGCTTTTGGGGTATCAAGAGTGCAGCTAGGAAGGCGGAGTTAAAAGGACACAGGAGTTTAGGCCCCAAACGTTGCACTTCATTGGCAGCCAGTTTTATGACACCAGGAGGGGATGTGAAAGGCAATGTGATCTCGAGCCAGCTAACACATTGGATGGGAATTGAGGCACATGCGTTCTGTTCCCACCCCTGCAACAGACCTGCTGGGTGACCTTGAGCAAGTCTCTTCTCTCTGGGGCTGTGCTTTCCTTCTTTTTCTATGAATTTAGACTGGAAGTTCTTGTCAATGGAGCTGGCTAGGAAAACTTCGACAGAACCATTTAGAGTCTGAAAATGCAGTTCTATCAAAATGGAGATGTGTTGAAAAATCATGATTTAACCAACTTTTTTTTTTAAACAAAAACAGGGGGAGGAAATATTCCAAGAATAGCAAAACATCCCATTTCAGAATTTTTGGAATAAACATTTTGATTTCAATATGATTTTTTTCACAATAAAACACTTAAGTCAATCCGAGATCAAAAAAATTCAGAATTTTCCTTCACACTGGGTTTGAAAAATTTTGAGTTTCATTCCAATTCAAAACAAAACCAGATTTCAAAACCTCAAAATATACTGCAAAATGCATTTCTGTCCTCTGCACAATTCTAGCTTCCTACGCTCCTGATTTTTATCATGAGTCCTGTGATTGTTGGTGTATTTCTTAAAGCTTTAGTTTCCAAAGTCATGGAAATACATGGAAATCTCAGCTGTCATTCAAAAAATTAAAGCTTCTAGTCCTTCTGGATGCAGAGAAGAGTCTGAAAATCTGACCCAATTGCCCTAAAGGTTCATAACCCAGATGGTAAATAGAAAGATTATTGTTATATTTAAATCTCAGGATTTCTAAGTCAGTCTCAAGATTTTTTGGGGGGGTGGGGGGCTATCATGTTTTTTGAACACTTGGGGTTGCCAACACTGTCAAACTGAATTCAATCCAATAGGCACAGAATTCTGATATGTTTAATACTGACTTGTGGGGTTTTATATTATGGTTCATGTCCAGACACTATCCTCTAATCGCAAGAGGGTTTACAAGGACATTCTTGTTAAAATCATTATGGTAACAATAACCCCTTGGAAACCTAAAAATGGAATCTTATTGTAAAGTCACTGCAACAGATACTGTCTTGTTGTGTGTTTGCACAGTGCTTAACACAAGAGGATCTTGGTTTATGATTGGGGTCCCTGGGTACTTCCACAGTACAAATAATGAATAGTAATGATCAGACTGTTTTCTTCTCTGTCCCATCTGTATAATATGGTTTGTTGTTATAGTGTCCCATGAATGATGCACACAGGTGTGCTTCCTCAGGGTTGCTTATGTGTGCAACTCACAAGAGGTCACATAGAGCAGAGCCTGGGAAGATTTGAGGCCTTTCTTCAACTCCAAAGGGCTTTGAATCAGAAACTCTTGGGGAGCCAGGCTCAGTACACACTATCGCCATCCCTGGCTCCCTTCAGTATGTGTTTTTTGGGTGGTGAGCCTGGCAGGCAGCCGCCAGAATTTTAGCGAGATTTTTGGCTAGTCCTGAGAAGATATTTCAAGGTCAGGGGGTGGAGAAACGGCGGGAAAGTGCAGAAGCTTCCCTTCCATTTGTGCATCCACAGACTGTGTTTGTGTTCCTGGCACGAGGTATTTTGCACTGACAAGGATGCGAGACACCAAAAAGAGGACATCGGGCAAGAGCAGAAACATAGCCCCTCCTCCTTCTGCAGTGACAAGTGAAGAAGTAGGGGTAGGGAAAGTTCATACTGCACCCTTTGAAAGGTGGGTGCTGCTCTTGTACCAGCATCTGCTCTATCCCCAGACATTTTGTCAAATGATCCAAAATTACCTTGGGGGCTCCTTTTGCTTCCTGAACTCCCTCAAAACCCTGACCCCTAAAGGAGGTTGTTGGTTAAAAAATCACATACCCCAGAGTGAACAGCAGATATAATGGCAATAAAATGCAAAATGAATTTCCATTAGTGGTCTCTAAATGGGTAGCTGGCTCGGAAAGTGCATCCTGCTTCTGTGCAAGTCATATGAGAGTCCCAGTGAGACAGATACCAGTGCTAGAAAAATAACTTCCATAGCTGGGTATCTAGACCTTGTTATGGCCATCAAAAGAGGAGAATATTGATCTATATTTTCCTATACCTGAAGTTTGAATAGAGTGTATAAAATGTAATTTAATACCATTCTAATGTACAGAGCAGAGACTTGGCCAACCACAAGAAAGAAATCAATGTGCTGTTCACTATGGAAATGAAGATGCTGAGATGGTCAAATGGTTAGGAAGCAAAATGAGGTTATGAGGGGGGCCTAGTACAAGTTGTCCCAGCTGAAGATAAGTTGAGGGGGCAATGCTATGTTGTTATGGACATGTCCAGCAGGAGCCTGGCAGTTATATTGGTAGGCTGGGCCTTGCAGTTATCATGGATGGAAGATGACCAAAGAGAAGACCGAAGACTCAGTACATGGACCAGATATCAGAAGACCTTAGACACACCAATTTGCACAACAGTCAGGCATACAGTCATGAAGGGAAGTGGTAAAGTAAACAACCTGAAACTTTAATGTCCTGCTTTGGAGTACAAGTACCATACCCTGTTACTGTAGTGGGCAAAAAGGATGCATGTAATGGCTCAACAATTGTGTTATAGTTTTTCAGCTGTCATTTACATGCTTGAGGAGACCTGACTGTAATCACTTTGGTGCCCGTATCAGTAGTAAATTAAAGTGTGGTATTTGTCAATATTGCTGAGGCCCATGGGGACTGAAGTCTTCTTTCACTTACAGGGGTGTGAATTAGGTGGAACCTGCAGTGAAGTAAATGGAGTTTGGCCAGTATAATAATGGTGGAAGTGCAGAATCAGACCCATTATCTTTCATAGCACAATGCTCTATTAGCCTTAAAGTGGTTAGGTTGTAAAACCTTTGGGACAGGGACTTTTTATTCCTATTCATACATTCATAGAATCCCTTGCACCATGGATTGGGGACTGCAGCTATGATACAGTAAATAATAATTCATGATATTATTAGTCCAGCAGCTATCACAATGGGCTCCTGGGACATGATTAGGACTCCTAGCCTATGTCTACACTTGCAAGTTAGGTCAACTTAAGGAGGCTTAAGTTGACCTAACTTAGTCAGTGTCCACACCAAGCTTTCATTAAGTCAACCTAAGAAATTCCTTAAGTCAACTTAATGAAAACTTAGGGAGACTTAATAAAAACCGCCGGTTAGGTCGACCTAACCCTTAAGTCGACTCCTTAGGTCAACCTAAGCACAGTGTGGACGCTTAAGTCTACTTTATTAGGTCGACCTAAGGGCATTTAAGTCAACTTACTAAGTCCCCCTTCAGGGAAGTCACTTTGTTAAGTCGACTTAATAAGGTCGACTTTAGGTCGACTTAAAGAGGACCTTAAGTCGACCTAACTTTTTGTAGTGTAGACATAGCCCTATACCACTATACAAATTAATAAAAATAACGATATAGACTGATGAATGATGGGGTGTATCTAGTGGCTAGAGGAGGAGACTGGAGACTACTGGATTCTACTCCAAGCGCTGCAATTATGTATTAAACTAAGCAAGTCGCTTAGCTTCTGGAAGTCTCAGTTTCCTTTCAAGTAAAATGAGGATATTAATACTTCCATCCCTCACTGGTTTGTTGCTGTGAGTATTAATGTGTGTAAAGTGCTTGGAGATCTTCCATGGAATGCCACTAGAATCGAAAATGAGTTATTTACTGTGTCTTATAGAGGAGTTTTGGACTATTCTCTTTTGAACATATTTTTGGAAGTAGGTGCCATGTTCTGCACATGCCATCTGGTGCAGTCCAAAGGCAAAACAATTCTTCAGAATATTCTTTATGATCCAGGGAAAAAGTAAACCCTGGCAATGATTTAATAGTAGCTGGAGAGGGAAAAAAACAAACAGAAGCAGAGAAATTCTCCTTACCCATCTAATCGCCACTTAAATCAAATAACTGAAAAGAGTAAAAGTGCAAATTATGATTGTTAATTTGATATACAAGACATTTTCCTCATGAAAGTGATCTGTGTCTTGGGAATCAGTCTGAAGGAATGAGCCCCAAGATGGAAATCAGAGGGCTCCAAATTCTAATCCCATCTCTTCTCTACCAGTGGGCACTGAACACTCTTACACAAGACACTTAATCTTTCTGTTTAAAATGGAGATAATAATGCTTTCCCACCTACCACCCCCAGCTGCAGTGAGAGTTAATTAGACAATTGTTGTAAACGGTTTTGAACATACAAAGCCAGATTCTCCATTGAGACACTTCCCTGCTGCACTATGCAAGTGCCATAAAGGGGATATAATTTGGCAATCAATTTCTAGCAGCTAATTGTCCTGGCAGAGGGACACTTTCTGCTGGGCACATGTGTCAGCTCTGGGTCTGTGCCTCTGATCCCACCCCTCCCCGGACACGTAAGGATGCCAGGGTTGAAAGGGACACAGCAGAACTTTGCTTCATTATGTCAGTCTTCCACTGGTGTGGACTCTGTGCACTGTATAGGTGCCCACAACAATGCTAAATGGCATCAAGGCTGGGCCACCCCTCAGGTTCAGGGATGCTTGATGTCCATCCCTCTTGCCAACTCCAAGCACAGCTTTGATGCAGGAGAGAATCTATCTGCTAATAAACTGCTTATTACTGTGATCAAAGGGGGCACCATGGATGTGCAGTGCATGGAGAAGACACTGGATACCATTGTAACAAAGAGGGCTTTGCTGCAGTTTGATTCCCTTTCCTGATTATAGTATCATAATTAAAATCTCATTGGCAGAGTGTAAGATTCTGTATTCTTCATTATTCAGCTGAGATTGTGCTGGCTTCTTTGGAGCTGTTTATTTCAATGGAAGTGCTGGAGATGGTATCTGTTAATGAGGGTGTATGTACTATTGCACACAGAGCTCATTGACAGGACAGTCCAAGCCATTGTAGCATGTCTTTTGGGGGGTGTGGATCTATTGGCAAGACAGAGCAATAGCTCCCTGTATGTAATGTCATGACCTTGTTAGGGAAAGGAAGAGTCTCAGATTCTTCATTCCATGGTTCCCTCCCTGGATTTTTGTCACAATGTAGCAGACTGGTTTATACAAAGCAGTGTACAATTGTGCCCAGTGCCGACTCAGAAACTCAGTAACACGTATCTTTTAAGAGATGGATCAGTCTGGTATGTCATAGGGCGTTCGCTGACAGGGATTAGTGATGTGACAAGCCATAAACATTCCTTTGGAGGTGTAATGCCTCATAAAGCTATATGCAGAAAGTCTACCTCCCAAAACTCCCTATCAAACTGTTGTTGGAAACAAGTTCCAGTGTATGCTCAATCCTTTTAAATTAGGCAAATTCATCATATTTTGAGCTAGATTGGAGCTCATTCCATAGTTACTCCAGATTTACCTCTGTTACTGAGAGCAGAACCTGGCCCCATTGTTAATACCAAAATACACAAGCCAGTGTTTAATTTGTGTCCGGGCTAAGTCCCCGTACCTCTGGGCTTGGCAGTTCATAGTCCCAGCACCTCTAGGCTTGCCACATCAGTTATGAAAATAAAATGATTGCTTGAGTGCCAGCTCCTAATTGCTTGAGCCTGAGCACCTCCTTCATTACAAATTAAGCACTGACACAAATGTGTGACTTGAATGCTGGCCTGCAAAATGCTAAAGGGTTAGAACACATAAATGACATATGGGAAAAAGTCTTTACTTGTATTACTTATAACTTAGACTGCAAGAGAAGGCAGTGTGACCTAGAGGACAGCACAGCAGATGAGGCCTCAGGCGACCTTACTTCAAATCCTGGATCTGGTCTCCTGATGACTTTAGACAAGTCATTTCACTTTTCTGTGCCTCAATTTCCCCATCAGTAAAACAGGGAGAATAGCCTTTGCAGCCCTTATTCTTTAAAAAAAATAATAAAAAATCCAACCAAACTGATTTTCTCCCTTCAGATTTTATTATTTACAATTTTTTCTCTCACACTCAGACTTCAAATGACAAGTTTCACTTGAAAGCGAACATTTAGCCAAGTAACAAACCTCTGGAATTGCTGTATAAACAGAAATCAACTAAAAAACCCCCTCATTTTCTCTTCAGCACCCTTCTGCCTGTCTCCAAATTATTCCAAATTCAATGAATGTCAACACCTTTTTCCTTTATTGAATGGAAGTATTGTTCTCCCCATTGTGCATTATTTATTCATTCATAAGTCCTGCAAATTTTCTCATTGGACCATATAATTTAAATACATCCACAATCCACCTGTTTATTATGCAGTGTTCATAGTGCTGCTCTGCTGAATTCATTTATTCTCAGCTCTCTAAAATGCAGGAGCAAGCCTCTCCAATAACTAAAAGCATTAGCTGTCCTAAGCAGGAACCCATTTGCAGATTAAATTCACTAAAGGGCATCTTGTAGTTGTCACTGCTCTCCAAACCCCCAAGTGTCCACCATGTTCCATACTTTGACATATCTTGAAAAGTCAGGGCAGTTTCCACTCCACTGATTTTTTGCTTCAACTAGAATAGCTGAAAGAGCCCCGGTGCACCGATTTCTATGGGACCTAAAGAGTACATTAATAATAATTCAATCAAATCTCCAATTTTATTCTTACCACAAAAACTCAGATGAAGAACTTCTTCCAGCTAATTTATTTTTTACCTTCACATCCATGAGCATTAGATCCATTTTCCTAATTACTGGTGTAGATTAGAGAGCTAGCTTTACTTTTTAAACTTTTAAATGTATCATTACATGAGAAAAATTATTCTAAATTTGGTTTCTATTGATTAATTTTCCTCTTGCTGCCTATATACTATTTTCATTTAATGCTATACTAATATTCTATTCTTTTATGTTAATTTCCTTTATTTAACTAAAGCAATCTCTGAAATGTGATAGCTCCTTTCAGCCTGGGTAAATCATTTTCATTTGGAAGTTCAATATCTATTATTAGATTATTTCATTTCATTTAAGCAAATCTCTTTGCTCCTAACATACACTATGTATTCTGAGCAGGACTATCATTTACACAGTAAAGTTCTAACCTTTGGTGGGTAAATCAACTTGTTAAGATATGATGATGATTTAATCTAATAGGTAACAAGAGAAATGGTTTGGAGTTTTATTAATTATTAGTAGAACTGCATTAGTAGGAGTCCTGCAGAAATGCCTCAGAGCCACAGCCAAGGATCAGAGCCCAGCTGTGCTGGTTGCTGAATGAATAAAAATACAGGGTCCTGCTTGATGATCTTTTAGTAGCAGATGAGCAACAGGTGGATGCAATAAACAGCCCAAGGAGGCACAAAGCAGCCATTAGATGATAATGAACAATGAGCTAAGCAATTGTCACACCACGGAACCAACACAGCTACCTGCTGTTTTGTGTAGCCATCCCCACCAAAGGTGAGTTTTAAGGGGGCATTTGAAAGATAATGTGTGGGTTGTTTTTTTTAATATTTGTACATACTGGAGAATCTGCCAAACTATTATTTGAAAATATTGGTTTGTTATAATAGAGCCACTTCTATTAAACACCAATCACTTGTGTTACCAAGTAGATCTGCACACGTGGAACACATATGGAAATCCTTTCAATGAAATCAGAGTCTGAAACTCAGGGCCAAATGTGGAAGGGCAAGAAATATATGTTGTGCTGGTAAGTGAGTAGGCATTCAAGTGAGAAAGTCAACAGGGAAGTAAGTTGATATAATAACATGCATGGAAGCTGGGCAGGAAGATTTAGGTTTAATCAATTTAGACTCTCTAGGGGGCTATTCTGCTCCAGTTCAAGCCATGGTAAAATTCCTGTGGAAGCAGGATCAGGCCTTTGGTTCTAAGTACTTTTCCAGTGCTGCTTCATAAGAAAGAAAGCTCTTTGAAGACTGAGTTGCTGGATGGCTTCCTATCACTATGGTGATCTGTAGTTTACAGAAACAAATATATATCAGTGTCAAGGATGCACGTCCGTGTACCTCTAGGGTATGATCTGTGTATGTTTTCTGTTCACTTTTGGAATGTAATTGTGTGATTTGATACTAAATGCACCCTGCAAGGTTCCCTTGTGAATGCTCAAAACATGTTCTACATAATTACCTTGGTGCCAAGTTTCCTCCAGCAACATGTGTGTACAGGTGTGAAACAGGTTACAGGGTTCAGACTCTCAGGACTGTCTGTAGCACAAAGGCTGGAGAATTACATGACAAAGGGAATGCAAATACCTCCTCCCTAACCACCCTGCTCAGGTAGAAGTAAAGAGAATCATACGGGGGAGGGACTGTCAGGAGTTTGTGAAAAAAACAAAGACACAGACCATCGCGGGGAGAAGCTGCAGACTTTTGCCTGGGAGACTCCATCTTGCAACTTTCTGCAACTTCAAGCAAGATCTGGGCCCTGCTTTGTAATGGGCAAAAATGGAAGTAAAACACTGAATAGCCAAACACCTTGCACATAATCTTGGCCTATGAGGTCAGTTTAGGTAGATATGTTAGATTAGCATGCAATTTATACTGATTATTTGATACTGGTCGCTCCTAACTTATTTATATTATGATTCTGCCTTGATTTGAGTGAGAAAATGGCCAAATTGTACTCTGATCAATAAACTAGTATTTGTTTTATCTAAAGCTGTGTGGTCTTTAGAAGGTGTGGATGTGGAAGGCAGGTATGATCCACTTCTTTGTTTAGTGGACAGACTTGAAACTATGGTGATTGGGAGTGGGTCCCAATCCCTGTAAAATAGTGGCTCCCAGTGCAGTATCTGGGGCTGGGAGTGCTTGCTTGGAGACCAATGCTTGTGTGAATAGTGGATTTACACCTACTGCCTTGGACCAATTACACACTGGTGGCTGGTGTGGATTGACTCAGGAGTGAGTGGTCACTTGGCAGGGTGGAGTGAATTGGAGTTCAGGAGTGGAGTTTGGGGGGTTACAGCAGCACACCAGACTGGATCTGGGGAGCATCCTGTCACAATCAGATCATGGCAAGTTCACTTTTTTTTTTAAACTACTGGACTTAGTGTCACTTGTGTATTAGATATGATCTGTAATGGACATGACACATGGTGGTGAGCAGGCTGTGGGAGGGAGAGGTATTAACTATGTATATATGAAATCTCAACAGGAAATATGTTTAATTGCATATGCTTGAAAGCGAAATAAGATCTTTTGTGATAGTGGACTTTAATGCATCTGTAAATTAGCATTCATAACATTTGTTGCAACAATCATGATTTCATAAAGAAGTCCAATCAGTTTAAACCAATATTGACTTTCCCAATGCTACAGTAGTTCTAAAGATGTAACTGAATGTTTTTATAACAAGGCAGGTTTTCTCCCTGGGAGAGCTTGCAGAGGTCACAAATGAAAGGCACAATGCCAGTGTTCCCCCCCCAGTTTATTTTACCCATAACTTGGGCTCACAAGGCCATGCTGTGATTGAGTGGCTATTACTCTTCAGCTAGGGAACACAAGTACTTACATGCCATGGCGTTTACTCAGCTGTCCCACTGGAATGAATATTGGGACCTAATTTTCGGTCTGGGTGGAGGTCGTGTCTTACTGGGAGGAAAAGCACTTGAAGCTCTCATTCCATTTCTACTATTATGTCAACTTCCAGAATGCATTTATAATCACCCTGAATCTTCCAGCTAGCAGATTCTAAGAGACAGAGCGCATCAAATCTGAGAACCTAATTAAGCAGCAAAAATAGGGTAATTATACTCCTATTATCCCACATGTAATTGTTGTAAGCCAATCCAGCTGCTGGATGACTGGCCGTTATTTAAGGGATAATGCCAAATGGAATAAGATGTTGTCATGGGAGAAAGACCCCATACTAAATAAGTGATGAAAGACATATACTAACTAAAGAACAAAAAGTGTAATACTTATTTTGACTCCAGCAGCCATATTAACACATGCAATCTCATTGGACCAGGCCAATGATCTTCTGGGAAACCTCTGCAGGTGCTGCAGAAGATGGGATCTGTGAGGCACATAGCGACTCTTCTCTCTGAACCTGTTAATCTAGAATCTCATCTTCCAACTGTGGAAATCAAAAGATTTGCCACTGACATCCAACAGAGAAGGATTGGGTATGTTAATGCCCCAGTGACTTCCTCTGTATGGCAGCAGGGCGGTGGCAGTTCACAGCATGAGTACACAGATACTTGCTAGCTCTGCTCAAATTAGTGCCAAAAAAAGAAAAAAAGCAGCATTGCCATGGTGGCACAGGCAGGAGCTTGGGCTAGCTGCCTGAGTGCAATCCTGCCCAATCACCTGGTTAAATACTCAGGCAGACCGCCCAAGCCAGTGCCTATCCCACAAGGGTCACACTGCCATTTTGAGATGTTCACTCGAGCAGCGTTAGTACATGTACACTTTTCTGCACTCAGAGTTACACCTCTGTGCTGCTGTGCAGGTGTCCCCAGTATGATGTTAGGGCAATGTGTTGTTGGAGGTGCTGTCTGTCAGATGAGATCCTGACCACTTGTGGTCATTAAAGATCCCTTGCCCCTTTCATTTCTAAAATGCAGCCCATTTTTGTGTCTCAAGGTACATGTATATTATATAAGAAAATGCACATTATTTTCAGGAATGCCTTTTATCCTTTGTTCTAGTGCAAGTAAACAGAGAATCAGAAAAGCATTATCCCCAGGCTCTAAATTGATAAACCATGGAATACAGAGAGTGATTTGCTCACAGCTCTATGGAGTGAGTAAAAACAATTGGGAATAGAACCTACTCATTATAATAATAATAAATAATCATTCCTAGTGGATGGTGCAGTGTAGGTAAAATGAGTTCAGGGGGGCCAGTTTGTGTGTGCACAAATCTTATTATCTATTAACAGGATTTCAGAGTTTACCATGACATCCCTCCATGCTGTTTTGAAGCTGTGCCCTTGTGTGTTTGACTCTCCTACAGCATACTAGAAACTTTGGCTATGACTTTGTTTATGTCGCTGTTTGAAACTAAGATTTGTCTCTAGTAGTTTGGCCCACAGGAAACATAACTGAGGAGAAGTGGAGAGCCAAAATCCTCCGGTATAAAGGCCCCAGTTATGTGAGCCCTCTTTAGTGCAAATTCAAGAAGTGCTCAATATCTTATTGGATTAAGTCCAATGTAAGAAAAATCAGGAAGTCAAGTCACATAAAAAGGGTGAGTAACAGCACTCCCCTTTCAGAGAAGGAGACGAGTAAGGGTCAGGACCTCATGACAGAAAGGGAAAGAATCAGTTCATAGAATGCATAGTAGGTACAGACTTGTACCGCCCAAAGATCATATGATAAATATAGCTACTTCATGTTCACACTTGCTGAATATTATTACTGTTACCAGTTCAAGTTGTGTATGATTAACAACACACAAATAATGAGCATCGTTACGGACTCACCACTATTCTGGCTCAGTGGGTCCTTATTCTTGGAGAGTTTATTTTCAATTAGACTGACCAGCGTTGTGTGACATTTTTGCATGCCTCTCTGCTCTCTTCTGCTCATCTACTACCGTACATTCTTCAATGCAGTCTGAAAACAAATAGATGCTTTCGTAATAAAATTAATTATTCAGGCTAGCTGTCCGCTCCTGTGTCAATTTGCCCCACATTTTTTTCTCTTAGCCAGAACTTTGTTTTGTTCCATGATGTATTATTTGATCCAATACCCAACACTCTAAAAGCTGCTTTATTGGTCTGCTAGAATCCTGTGCATACAGTCTTTATATTCTTTTCCATTTGCATATTCCTTTATTTTGAAAATGTTTCTCCCTAACTTCATGAAGTACATTTATTATACTCTTACCTTTCCATGGCAAATGAGTATTCATACCTCTTACCTAGTACTTTGAGCCCCACAGATGAAACCCTTTAGTACATAAGTACTACTAATATTTATTATTAATATTTCCATAGCACCTAGTAACTACCATAAATAACAGCCTGGTCGTCAGCAGGCCCCCAAACAGCCTTCATTTGTGTGCATGCAACTTCGTATAGATAACACACGAGTGTACTCTTCTAGCACCAAGGAATGGATTTTGCTCATTTAAATTCTAACACTTGTACCTATAGACGATTCTATAAACTGCGTGCGCGAGGGTCAATGCAAGACTAGCGTGTGGGTGTGCACACATGCACAAAATTCTATGTGCACAAGTTCAGGCCAAGTTCTAAAGGCCAGGCCCTCGGATTTAAATTCACAAAGCATGTCAAATCCTTCTAGCTAATCAAAGGGTCTCTTTGTTTCCAGCAGGACTATGTGGAAGAGTAAGGAATGCAGCATTTGCCCCAGTAAAGAGATTATTTTACTATTTATTTGCTTTCCATCTTAAGCTGACCTAAACATCACTAATTGAAGCCCGTTCGAAAGCTCAATGAAGTCAAGGCTATGACTCCCATTGAGTACAACAGACTTAGCATCAGGCCCTTAGGCCCAGATCCTCAAAGGTATTTAGGCACCAATCATTAATTTCAAGGGGAATTAGGTGCCTACCTGCCTTTTGCGGATCTGGGCTTAGTCACTTGCATTCACCAGCATGTCGTCATGCCAAAAGGGAGTATGTGCTAAACCAAGGTTCGCTGAAAACCAGACCTTTAGGAGGCCACTCAATCGGAACATAAGAACTGCCATTCTGGATCAGACCAATGGTCCCTCTAGCCCAACATCCTGTCTTCTGACAGTTGCCAATGACAGGTGCTTCAGAGGGAATGAACAGAACAGTCAATCATTATGGGATTCATTCCGTCATCCACTCCCAGATTCTGGAAATCAGAAGCTAGGAATATTGATAGCATGGTATTGCAGGGGTCGGCAACCTTTTTGCGGGCCCCCTTGCCAGTCCCGCCCCCTCCATCCTCAGCAGGTGCCGGGGGTGGGGTCAGGGGCTGTGGCAGCAACTTTTCCCTGCTGGCCCCAGTCCCCAGCTGAGTAGCGGGGCCAGCAGGTGACAGGAGCCACAGTGCACACGCAGCTTTTGCTGCACCAGACCCTGCTGGGGCGGAGCCAGCAGGGGGAAGCAGCTGCAAGGCCAGGAGCCCTGCATGCCACTCTGACTAGGCATGTGTGCCACGTTTGGCATGAGTGCCGAGGGTTGTCAACCTCTGTGGTATTGTGTCGCTGACCATCCTGCTCATAGCCATTTTCAGCATAGAAGAGTAAATTCTCTTCACATTATCTTATGGTGTACTTTGGAAATATTCTTTTAAAAATGTGTTTAGATGACTCAGCTAAATTCTCTTCACATTATCTTATGGTGTACTTTGGAAATATTCTTTTAAAAATGTGTTTAGATGACTCAGCTTTTGAAAACATCTACCATTTATTGGTATTTATGTGTTGCGGGATAGACATTGCTTGTTTTACTTGGGAAGTAACTTCTGATTTTAGTAGATGACAACTTATCATTAACTCATACATACTTTCCCCACAAGATTTCTTGCTCAGAGCTCTTTCATAGTGTAGTTTTCTTTTCGCCGTATCATTTTAGCTATGACATTCAGGATTTCTTTGGGCAATGACTCTCCCTAGGACAAAAGGAGAGGGTCATAGAGCTAGTTTAGTACCTGAAACCTTATGAAAACTTAATCTTTTGTAATATTTATCTGCGACTCTGCTGATGCTATGGTTTTATCCTGAACAGGATTTAAAGATCAAACATAACTGATCTTCTATTAATACTGTATGGAGTAGATGGAATGCAAAGGTTATATGCCTAAGAAAGAAGGAATAATAATGGACTATATCTAAATCAGAGACTGGAAAAATCATTCTCAATTGTATGCGTCTCTTAAATACAAGACTCGCGGCACCTCAAATTAACACCTCCAGTACTTTTGATCATTGTTCTGCAGTACGTATAGTATCTTGGATTATTATTTTGCTGTTCTGGACATTGCATAATGGCACTAACCAACATTGTAATATATCAATATTGCCTTCTGAAGTAAAGATGGTTGCTTTATGGAGTTTGGTACATTCATCAGCATCCAAGTTACTTTTGAGTTTTGCATGGCAGTAGCCTGAATAATACAGAACAGAGGCCTTTACTGTTGTACAGCCAATCTTTTTCTAACAGTAGAATTCCACCCACTATTCTCTTTTATGGTCTGGGCTTAAGTGAAAAGCAATAAAGACCAAAGCCCATGTAGTACTTTCTGTGATCTGATCACCAGCTTAAGCTGCCCTCAATTAACAAAGCTACTTGGACCACTTATTTTCATGCCGTTTCCCATCACTACGTTCTCCCTCCCCCTACTTTGGCATTTTGACTGTGACCAAAACTATGACAGTGCATGAGAGGCCTGATTCTGATCTCGCTTACAGTGGCCTAAATCAAAAGTAGCTCAACTGAAGTCAACGTAAACTTGATGTGACATCAAACTCAGGCTCAATCTCCTCTCATAGCTTAGACAGCAGTTGCTACAGATGCGACTAACTTGACTGATTAAATATTCATTTTGAGCCTAATTTGGTTCACGCACATCAGGAGTAACTCCACTGACTCCATTCAGAGTAGAATTTGGCCTACAGTCTCTTTTGCTGCTCTCCTGAAATTCTCACCGTTTTCAATGACATGGTCGGTGTTGTGACTGCAGGAGAGCAATTCCCCTAAAAAAAAATCTCAATCCTGCCTCTTTTATTTCTTTGGTAGGTTTTACAACAGAAATCTAATCCTTTGTGCGACCCTTTTATATCTAGAAACAATAAAGTTCTTGTGGAACTAGGAAATACAGTAGTTTGATTACTGATTCAACTTCCAAAGTCCAAATTGGTTTTTTTTGTTCAACAAAATATTTATTGTAATATAACAGATCCTATAAATAAGCTCCAGCAAGAATGTATTTTGAGTTATTTTTTATATTAAGAAATTATTGCATGAAAGATGGTCACAAGATCCTAGTTTTCTGTCTTACAGCTACTCAGGATGTTGCAGAAAACAGCCTCCACAAATCAATGGAATGAAGCATAGAATGTTATGTGGGGATAAAACATTTTAATGCTCTTTAAAGGGTATAGTATGTATTCCGTCTCATACTTCCCCTTACATCAGAGCAATAATTAGCTTAAATACTTATGCCATAAATAGGATTTGCCATTTCTAAACAGCAAGGCCAGATGCTACCACGTCAATGCATGGGAACTAGTTGAGCCTAGCTTATAAGGAACCTGTTTGTTCCTTGAACACCATCATTTTGGTAGTATCTTGGCTTTTTAATTTTTTGCTCAACTACTTCAATACAAAATGGTGGAATGTTAAAAATGATTACTGCTGTTTGTGACACCAGATCTGGAATGCTCTTGCTACTAGTTATGAAACACAAATGCATAAGGGCTTCTGGAGACAAGTAATAGTATTTATATAGCACGACACATGTACATGGCACTTTGAAACACAAAAATACTGGCTCCTTGCCCCAAAGCACTCAGTCTGTTGCAGAGAAACATGGTATGTGGGACAAACTGGGCGAAAGATGATTCAAGGACAGCATCTATGAGACAAGCAGTATAGGAAAACTAAAACTGAACAGCTAAATCAACTGGCCACAGGATGAAAAGAGGCAACCGTTTTAGTTCTTGGAATTCCCAGTTAGTTTATTTTTAGCTGTTGAAGAAAATAACCATGGTGCTTCTGGAATCTAAAGCCTGAGCCAACTCCCATTGACTTCCATGTAAATTGGATTAGGCTCTAATACAGAGATAGAACATTTGTGTTTTAGACACTCCTTAGAGTTGGTCAAGTATTCTAAAAATTATCTCCATGACCATCCTTTTGTATTCCAAATGGCTGCTTGTTTTAGTCATGTCTGGGTCCCTCTTATCTGCATCTGTTCACAAACATTTGTGCATAGTGTTTGTTCATGTGCATGTTTAGGGAATAGCTGTTCCGTTCACACGCAAAGGAGTATTTGTGCGCAAACAAGGGTTATATGCCCTTTGTCATTCATTATTTTTGCATTTCAAATGCTTATCATCAAGTGAAAGAGAAGAAACAATATCGTCTGACTAGGTGACCAGACACACACCAAAAATAAAGTGAACAGCTTGTAAACAACCATAGACTAATATCTGTTTTATCCATTAGCTCTTCAGCTAACATGAATACTACTGAAATCCAGATTGCTTTGTGAATTCAAAAACAGCTACATTTGTCATATAGTTTATTTGTACTGACTAATCTGTTACTCTCTGATATGTGTTTAGCACTGACACATCATTAGTTAAAATGCCCATCTAGCATTTGCGTTAGCTAAAACCAGTGCTGTATACATCAGGTTTTCTATAAGCCCTGAGATGCATTTTGTGCAAGTGAATTTATGCTAAGGTCAAACACAGGTGCATCCCACTTTGGCTCTTAACTACACCATTTTCCCTCATTTAATCTATCTACAAGCACAACTACTTTAGAAAATAATGAAATAAGTTAAAGCAGAACTGCCCATGTTTTACAATGTGTAGCAGATTTTTTACAATATTGCAAACATTTGCTCTAGGATTATTATATTTAAATTATTCTGTTTGTCCAGATCTCATCTTGAAGAGGAGTGAGGAGCATACTCTGAAATAGCTTTGCCATCTTTAGGAAACAGAAACCACAAAGGCTAGGATTTTGGACTGCAAAAAAATAATGTTCAGAATAAGGACAATTGGGGATAGGTCAATAGGGCCATAAACTACACCCAACTCAATTGAAGAGATTCTGTCCACTTGCCATTTTAAAAAGAAATTGATTAAGATTTCCAGTGTTTGCTAGAGAGCTGTCAATTGCACAAAGTAAAAATGAGAACCACAAAGAGACCTTGGGGAAAAAATATGAGAGAAAAACCTTTTCCCCCACTTTCATTCAGTGATAATACTCTGTCATTACTCTTAACTATAAGAAGTGTAATACTTTCAGACAAATATGATTTGGAGGATAGTGTGTCATAAATGAATACAGCCAAAAGAAGATAGCTCTTAGGAATGGCTAACATGCTGTGGTCATGACACTTACCTTGTGAGATGGACCTATATACAGTATGAGTTACAGTATACTATGAAATCACCACCCTGAGTAACGTTACTCCGTTAGTGTATATATAATATGTATTATTTTAAATCATTGTAACTTTATTCTTAGTGCATTTTTTTCTTTCGATTTATATGCATTTTAAGTCATGAACTTTCATAACTGCAAAATAAAGCTTCACCAGAAGGAAAACTCATTTTGTAGTTAATGTGCCAACATTTAGACTGGTTCCACTAATTGAAAATCAGTAAATCTAAGGTATTGCTTGGCTAGTGAGCAACACAGCTGTTCCTTGTGT
Source organism: Pelusios castaneus (assembly GCA_007922175.1). Taxonomy (NCBI): domain Eukaryota; kingdom Metazoa; phylum Chordata; order Testudines; family Pelomedusidae; genus Pelusios; species Pelusios castaneus. The sequence continues at coordinate 3,260,229 of ML685833.1, forward strand.
CCCTATGTTGAACTGGAATGGTCCCTATCTAACTACTACAAACAACGAGCAGGAGTGCAATGTTAAAATACCCTCAGGATCCATTTACTATGTGCAGCAGCCTATAAGAAAACATAGAACACTTGAAAAAATACCAATGGGAGCCTTAATGTATGATAGCAAATCTTTGGTCGAACCTCCTAAGAAGTAACAAAACCAGCTTATGATGAGTACTCACTGAAAAGAAGGTAAAAACAGTAGCAATGATAGAACATCCATCTATCTGAGGGCTCCCTGTTATTTGCCAAGAGGGACCCTAGATATATTGAACCCAGTTCTCTCCTGCTATTAGCCAGCTGACAGAAGAGTCTCACAGTTTTAGGCAAAAGTTTCATTTGCTCTCCATTCAAAGTTAAGGGATAGCATAATCTGCAGTGAAATTTTACAACAGAGCTAAAGATCCTGATTCTGTACTTTCAGTGTAAATCCTCTGACATAAATGAGTTTATATTGGCATAGATCTGGTGTGTAAGATCACCGAAGCTTGATTAGTTTTAAACATACTTTTCTGTTGCACTGTTATCAAACATGTTGTTATCTCAACCTTACCAAATTTAAGATGCCTATTGATCATTCAGGAGTGGGAAAGTTTCAGAAGTATAAGTTCTAACACACAAGTTAGATTCTTTGGAGTAGCATGTTTTCAATGTCATATAATTCTAGGATAATACAAGATAAAACCACTGTTGGGAGTATTGGCAGTCCCTTGTATTTTTAAGCCATTATTAGCTATCTAATTAATTATCTCAAAACATAAAGGACCTTTGTAAATTTTCAGTGATGCATGACTAATCAACAGTAAATAGTCACTACAATTCTCCTTGCTGCTGTCATAGGTTTTCCACATCTGGTTTGCTAGAGAGAAACAAAATGGTTTGACATTGCAATAAGTTAAAGACAGACATTGACAAACACTGGAAAATCAGCATAGCATCACTTATCTTTCATTTGTTTATCTTAATGAATGTGTTATTCATTAATCTATTTTTGTATGGAAAATTCACAACTCGTAAGATATTCTGCTCCACCTGCCTCTTTTGTATAGAAAGGCCATAGTGTTCTAAGTATTCTGAGAATGACTGAACTGTTACAAAGAATCATGACCATACTGTTGAACAAGTATGTAATTCACTAGCAGACAAGGAAGATAAGTAAAGTAACAAGAACAGGAAGATTTTAAAAAGGAAAGTAGTCCTAGGCTTCTGTTTCTTGTCATACATATAATTATCGGTGAAATTCACATCACACCAACATAGTCATCAATCACCACTTACAGTGAAGTCCGATTGTAAAGAACTTTTCAGATTATTTTTGAATTTTGATCTTCTAAGCTTCCAGTCACTAATGTAAATGTATGTTAAGTTTTGGGGCTGTGTGAACTATTTCATACAATGAAATATTCATTATAGATTGAGATCCTTTATCGGTTAGAAAAATTCTTCACAAATTCGTTCTTCTTTTCTTAAAAAATGCCCCATGCTTGTAAGTAGTAGCTGAATAGTTTACGTGAATGGTTTTCAACACTCAGCAAGGTCAAGTAGTGTTTTACTTCAGCTATTCATCATTTTGTTATGCATGTTGGCTGTGGGGTCCCATAGTCATGTGGTATTGTTTCTCTACCATGATTAAAACTCTTAAAACAGGAGAATGCCGATTAGTGAATCATGGACCATGTCTTTTCCAGTGCAGATTTTCACATAAATAAATGTTGCTAAACATTTCTGCCCACCCACTCCTCTCCCAATACATCAGTTTTACACTGCTGGTGCTCTAATGTAATGGAGTGCAGAATCTGGATCTGTGATTGCTTTTGGCTTTAATACACCTATAGGGGCTTTCTCTGGATTTGGGACTTAATGCTTAAACTGTCTCAGCTACCCCACACACTTTTTTTTTTACTTAAAAAAGTGTGGTTTGAGCTAAATAAATAGTTCACAAAAATAATGTATTCAGCAAGTTTAGCTTTTTGTTGCCTTCATGGAATGTCAGTGAGCTGATGGCTACGTCATCAGATTTATTTGTTAAATTCTCTTTCATAATATTTCCTTTCTATGGCTTGATCACCAAGAGGTCTTTGTGAGTACCTAAAACTCAAAATTCAAATTGTGGGTTGTATTGCATACCAGTGATTAAACAATTATGGTACTGTTTCCATTCCTTGATTGAATAAGCTTTCAATCGCTTCCTGGTGAATACTCATCTAGGACCAGGCAAATGAGACATTTGGTTTCTACCCACACTACAGCGTATTACTTTGTAGTTTACTATCTGTGAAAGTTCCAGAGGGGTAGCCGTGTTAGTCTATTGCAGAAAAACAAACAGAGTCCACTCTGTTTGTTTATCTGTGCAAGTATGTACCAGGGAAGCTTGTTTTTTCAAATGTTCCCAAAGAGAGAAATTCACTACTGCACAAAGGGCCACCAGAAGGTCTATGAATCCTAGTTCCTTTAGCGATTAAGTCCCGTTTTTAAGGTGGGGTGTAGAATGAGTCCCAGCGTATTTCTTCTGCACTGGTGACCTAAGTTTCAGCAACTCTACACTATTTTCTCAGCACACTATTGTTGAAGGCAGGCACTCCAACAGCAATTCCAGGGCTGAACGATCAATGGCTCCCTAGAAAGGGATGGCTTAAGTCTATGTGGGTTTCCACCAGAAGGTTTTACTTATTTATTATTTGCCATACAGGTTCCCAGATGGCTGAGGTGGCAAAATCTGCTACTCAGTTTCCCAGGTCCCTTGGACACCCCAAGGAGATTACTGATGAACCTGGGAAGCTGAGTATCAGATACCACCACCTCAGCTTGCCCAGGGATCTCCATGGCACATAATAAATAAACTTGGTTCAGGGGAGGAGCGGTGGAGACTTTGGGGGAAGGTGAGTGTGGAAGAAAGGAGGATATGTGTCTATCTTCCCATATGCCTGGGCCCTCTTAAATCGTTAGGCCCCTGATTGACCCCGCATCAGCAGGCTGGTGGCAGCTTCCTGCCTTTACAGATTGAACTGGAAAAGCTACTGTAACTTTTCCTTTTTACTTGCACTAATTCCACTAGTGGCCTCATTTCAAAGGCAGATGAAGTGATTCCTATGTACAGTATATAATTCTCTTATCCATTTAAGCCTCTAAGTATATTTGGTATCCTCCAGACTGAAAAATGCAATATAAATATATTATTAGGGCGTAAGTGGGATGTAAGTGGTGCACTGGCCTCATGCTGGATCTTTTCACGTGGGTGAATTTCACCCCAAAACTGAATGAATGCCAAGGGACTACAAGGATGGCTATCGCACATTATTACAGAAGAGACATTTGCAAAAGAAGGTTCTTCTGGCATCGGCCCAACTCTAGATGTCATTACACTGAACAGACCAACTTTAGCTCTTGTTTACAATGCAAAATATAAAAACAATGGGATCATTGAGTTCTGGACTATGAGTTCCAGAGGAAGTCTGAGGACCAAGAAACTATTTCTTGGAGGCCAAAATTTTCCACGACTTGTCAAAATGCTAAGTCTGTAAAACCAATACATGTGTGTCACTAATATTTAGATACAATCTTGCTCCTGTCATTTGGAAAAACAAAGCTTGAAATTAATAAAAGATATCACATCATATTAATGTTCATATAGTAATTACCAAAATCAAAAATCCATCTGTCCAGACGGCAGCAAACAAGACAAATGTCTGCGTTCTGTTAAACAAATTATAAAATGCCTCAGGGAAGAATATCGAATAGTCCCGACTAAATCATGAATCAAACAGCCACCCACTTTACCGCACAGCCTGCAAGGCACATGCACACATCTATCATTCTCAGTCCCTTTTACTGTACTACTGTACACGCTGCAAAGAGGGGGAAAGTGCTACTGGCAAGCTTCAGGAGGTTAGAGTTAAATATAATGATGTGATCGTTTAACTTTTTTTATCCTTTCCAGCCCGAACATAATATTTTATTTCCTAAAATGTCACCACTATAACAAAAAGACACTAGTGTAGCAGATATGTGAAATAACATTAAATCCAATTCCCCTTGCCCATATGGGAATCCAGTTAGTTTAATCCAATTTGATAAACAAAATTGATTTTATTCTTGTCATGTTTTGACTGATTACTGAACATTTCGAAAGAAGAAACATGCTTGCACTGACAGTAATTAATCCATGACTGTGTTGCTGGACAAACAGTATTTGAGCTCTTTTTCAAATAACAGTGGAATGCTATTGTGTGTACAATTGCTTGCCTAATTAGTATGTACAATTACCATGATTATTTAGTTGAAGTGAGCAACTATGCATGTGAATAAAAATTGCGAAGCACCTTTAATCTGAGGGTTTTAAAGTCTTATAATAAAACTTACAAATATTAATAAATTAAGCTATCCAATTCCCCTGAAAGTCACATTAATATTATAGATGTGTATGTATAGAGAGAGGGGTTAAGTAATTTACCTAGCACCACAAAGACACAGAATATAGACGCCTATGAGTCTTGATCACCTTGATCCAACACTTGTCACACATCCTCCCTCTTGGCCTTTCTAGTCAACCTTGCCATTCCTGATAAGAAAAAGGGAGGGACTCAATCATAATTCAGCTAAATAAAGACCTACTCTAGAGCTATCTGTGCACCATAATATTCAATGATTACTGATAGAATATGGTATGGTAGAGTATGCTTTTATTCTCAATCCCCTTCCCCCAAATTTAAGAGTTTAAAATTAGAGGAGAAAAAAGGAATGTTTCACTCTCACCCTTCAATATTAGTACTATAAAAATACAGGTATGACATTCTATCAAAACAGTCTTACTTAATTTTATACATACAAAATGTGATGCGTGGGTTTTTTGTTTTTTTTTATGGCTCCTACGTTCAGGCAACATGAAGACTGATGTTACGCACTGACATCCTACCATGCCTTTACTCTCAAGGACAACTGCCCTTGCAAAATTGTAGAGTCAGCATCATAGGGGAAAAGATATAGATTTGACTGCAGACTATACCATAAAGGATTGTAACCTGACAGTTGTGGGTGATTCTTTAGACTCCTGTATTTTCAAAAAAATGTGTTTGCTTTCTGTAAATATATACAAGTAGGAGATGGGAGTTTGCAGAATTTCAATCAAAATCCAGACTCCTCCAAGATTGGGGTGTTCAGAGAGCAAGTTCAGTTCAGCCCACAATAGCCCATTAGAGTACACCTTCACAGCAATTAAACACCTGTGGCTGATTCATGGGGCTCTAGCTCCGGGGTACAAAATAGCTGCCACGTTCAGACCAGTGTCCAGAGCCAGGTGTCCCCAGAGCGTGGGGGTTATCCCACATCAAGGTTTTTTGCTTTGTTTCTGCATATATTTCTTTTAAGAATATATTTTTAAAAGACTCCTGTCCCATCCCCCCAACCCCCCACAAACTCCTTTACTACCCCTTCCCACAGCCTGATCTTCACAAAGCATACTGGGGAAACACACCCATTACAGCAAATCTCTCTACGTGACCTTGATGGTCAAGTTTGAGAAGTCACTCCTGTCTAGTTGAACGGAATGATGATCAAGACTGATTGCCAATCAGTGCTGATGGGTCAGTGATGATAATTTTAAAAAGGAACATTGACAGAGGGATGTGACCGTCTATTATTATTTTTATACCAACCAGCATTCCACCAAGCATGTGCCTCTTGCTCTAAGCTCTCTCACAAACTAAAAGCATTTTTATGTATCAAAGAACGAGCTTTACTAATTAATGCTGAATATGAATGATCCTATTATTATTTACCAATTGGACTAATTGTTTTCTCTTCCAATTATTCCACTGCTTAAGTCTCCTGATTAATATGTTGCACCCTGGAAGGAAGCCTAAGCTGATATTGAGTTAAATAGTTAAGTCAATTATTCTGTTTCAATGGAATAAAAATCTTCTAAATATGAGGCAGCAGGTCAAAAGCACACCTTGGTTTGGTTTTGTTTGTTTGTTTGTTTGGTTATTTTTTTTTTTTTTTAAATCAGAGGTACGTTATTATTGCTGCCACCTGCTTCTGAATTTCTTTCATTCTTTTATTTTATTTGGGAAATGTAGAATCTGGAGGCTGAATTTGGGTGAACATAAAAGGAAACCTTATAGCTTTTGAAGCTATTAATGGCCACTTTGTCTTGTTTTTAAATTTCCACTTCAGGCGACCTACTAAGAAACCAGATTAAAGAGAAATTAAAAAGCCACTGTGCGTGCACATGCCACAGTAAGGAAAAGAAAGCACTGACAAAGAGCTCTGGTAACCTTGCAGTTTCTATCAGTAAATATATTTCTGTGGCCTTCCACATATCTTCTCACACCTCTCCAGTCCATCTAAACATTCCTAAGAAAAACAACTCTACCCACCAGTCAGACCACATCACAACCCCTTATATAAATCGCACCACTGGCTAATGTTCACTGCCGCTGGAAGGTTCAAACTTCTTCGGCTCCTCCATCAGAGAGTCTTGCTCCAAGCCTGCCTTCATTCCTTTCCAATCTCTGCCCTCTTGCTCCTCCTGCTCGGCTAGACTCTTGCCAAATCTTCTACCATACCCAAGTTCATGCATTCTCCAGTGGACTTTGCTACAGCATCACTGACCTCAGGCACAGAGTGCCCACCTGTTTTTTTTAATTCAGCCCTTTCTTAAAACTAGAGCTGGATGGAAAATTGGAGGGCAGAGTGGGGAGAAGAAGAGTTTGTAGAAATTTTTAGCATAAATTAGCTTCTGCTTTGTATTTAAATGTTGCTTTCGGTAACATTTTCTGACCAGCGCTATTGATAAAACAATCATTCAGTGAAGGCTCTCAGTGATAATCTCCCAGAAAAAGACAAAAACTGCCCTATTTTCAGGGTGTACCTTTCTTTACTCCTCGGGGGAACATTTTCAAAAGCATCTATGTGACTTAAAAGAGTAAGTACTATTTTCAAATGTGGTAAAAATGGCGGAGCCACTTAGGAGCCTGACTCCCCTTGACTTTTAAAGTGAATCAGACTGTTAAGTGCCAAAGGGTCAGATTATTAAAGGTATTTAGGTGCCTAAAAATGCAGACAGGTGTCTAAATCTCTTTTGAAAATGGGATTTAGGATTCTAGTTCATTTAGGCACTTTTGAAACCTTTGCCCTTAGGTGTGTTTTGTGTCTGAACTGATGGAAGACCTTCTAGGAACCTCTTCAATGAAAGTAGTGGATACTCTATAGCTTGCAGAAAGCACTTAGTACCAGGCTGGTTTGAATCTAAACAATTTGCTTGATTTGGCCCCACTAGAATACTAGTTCGAACTAGCCTTGGCCATGCAGGGCACTTGCTTAGTTCGAATTAGTCAGTTACAGGAAGGTCAATCTGTCGATTAGTTCGAACTAAGCAGTTAGTTTGAACTAACATGGCCACATTGGATTAGTTCGAACTAACTAGTTCGAATTAACCGTTAATTTGAACTAAGCAATCAAATTTATTAGTTTGAATTAAGGAAGCCCTTAATTCGAACTAATGAAAGCCTAGTGTGGCCATGGCTTAAGTTAGTTTGAATTAAGCTTCCTAAATTCGAACTAATTTGCAAGTGTAGACATAGCCAATGATACCAAGAGCTCTTCCTGAAGTGGCACCAGCTAATTCAGATCCATCATTTTGTATGTATAGTTAGGATTACATTTTTCAATGTATATTAATGTGCATTTATCAGCATTGAATGTCTTCTGCCATTTTGTTGTCCAGTCATCCCAGTGTGACCTTGAAGTCTTTTCATCTTTCTGTGCCTCAACTTCCTCCCAGTAAAAGGGGAATGGTAATAGTTACCCACCTCACAGGGATCACGAGGATTAGTTAATGCTCTACAGAGTTCTGAAGAGCAACAGCTAAATATTATCACAAAGATGATTGTTTCTTCCAAAACACCCAAATAAATGGAGATACATACAACCAAGTGTTTGGCAGCTGAGACTCAGGGTTTGTCTGCCCTGCAATTGACGGTGTGTTTGCAACTCAGATAGCCATACTCATGACGGCTTTAATCTAGTTAGCATGGCTAAAAATAGCAGTGAAGATGTGGCTACAACGAATCCAGCCTGGGCAGGGACTATGAGTACATACCTAGCGTCAAGGGTGGGTTTGTATGGCAGCCATGACGCTGCGCTAGCTAGATTAAAATCACATGGGTATAACTACCTGAACTTCAATCACCTCATTGAATGCAGTGTAGACATACCCCTAGACCGACAGAGAGGCAGTTTCTGTCTCTGCAGTGGTGACCACCAATGTCAATTCAGTGACAAAGGTTTGACCACCTAGCTTGACTACCTCGGTTCTGATGAGACAAAGATTAAAAACGTGAAAAATGGGAGAAACCCATTTGATGCCAAAGTCTGCTTTCTGGAAACCTGTGGCCTAGGAGAAATGTATTGAAATTAAAGAAACAGACTTATTTTAACTGCACAGTTGTTATATTGTTTCCTCCTCAGCCTTTTAGAATTTCACAAACTGAAAGGCACAGGATTTCTGTAAAAATGCTTAGCAAAATTATAGGCTTTTCCACAGATGTAATCGTTATGATTTTAACTTTTAATAAAGTAAGATGCAGCAACACTTGTAGGAAGAGTCTGCTGGATTCATGGAAAGAGGAGTGTGGAAGATACTATATCCACTAAGAATGTGAAATAGAGACATACAACCCTTCCCTATCACACCCCCCACACCCCAGAAATGAATGAGGAAACAAAGCCAGCATCTGTTTGATCACACCGCTTTCTGGCTCGCTGGTATGTAGCTGACCTTCTGTGCTAAAGAAGATGCCAGAACACTTAGGACCTAATTTTCCCCTCAGTGGTCATTAGAATTATATTTAATAAGAGACCTGAGAAAGAAAATGATAATAACCAGCCTAGAAATTCTTTAAAGTGCTCCTCAAACAATGCAGCACCTCTGAACACAATGTAGTAGTTTTGATATTCAAAACCTGGCAAAAAGACAGGCCTTTGATTGGAAAGATGACAAGGTATGTCTTTATTTTGCTAAAAATACCATTCAGGTTTAATGTGTGTAATAGCTTTTCAGCATGCATATGTCAGCACTGAAACTAAAGGTGAGGGAACTTCCAAATGTTTCATGTAGACGTTTAGGAGACTAGCACAGCTTTCTAAGGAAAGCTCTCTGAAGTGTGAGGTAGTAAAGCAGTGGATTGAGAGCTGGGACTTCTGGGTTCTATTCCTCACATTACCTCTGGTTTGCTGTGTGACTTTTAACTTCCCTATGATTCACTTTGCCCATCTGTAAAATGGAGATAAAAATCTTACCTACTTTCCAGGGGAGAGGTAAAGCTTGAGAAACACTGGGAGTCAAGCAACATAGGTTGTATTCCTGGCTCTATCACTGATTGGGTTGTCTGACTTTGGGCAAGTCCTCTAATCTCTTTGCTTCAAAGACCTCATCTTTAAAATAGGGATCATAAAAAATAATTGGATACTCGCCCACCTTTGTAAAATGTTTTGAGATGCTCAGATGAGAGTTAGAATGTAAATGTGAAGTGCCAGTATTCATTACACTTAGAGAAATTGTGAGCTGAAAGATGCTGACTAACTGAAATCTGTTACATTATGTAGTTTTTGAGTCGTTAAGGGAAGACAACACCACACACACACAGAAAAAACTTCACAAAAAAGTAATATAGTTTTAATGAAATTCAGAGTTTTCTTGTTTCCTCTCATCCCTGATTTGATCTTACAAAATAGAAAATGTTTGATCCCTATGTATGTTATGACAAATTCTTACATTGAGCTTCTCTATGAAAGTCACATTGCATAGCACATCAGGGTTACATTGTGGAACACAAAGCCTAGTGATGATAATGAATGGAAGATGACCAGCTGCCCACCATGTAGGTCCTTAATGCAGTACATATGGCCACTGGCATTTTCATAAAATTGAGCACATCCATACCTCCTTAGGGGAAGCAACATTTCCGTCCACAATGCCACTCTGTACAGCAGTTAATCAATACCCAATGATAGCCCAAACTCATTTTAGTTTGCATAGCTCTTGATAAGAGTAAATTGCTGTTTTGATCTTATGGCGTAAACAATGCTTAGGTAGCCAGTTGTTTAATGACATTGTACTATTGACTGATTTCTACTTGTAGACAACAAAACGCGATTTTTCAATAGCTAAATTGATACAGCGCATAGTCCCCAGAACAGGTATCCAGGTAACCATGGTGATGCTGTCCCCAGGCAGAATGGGGAAAGAAAAAAATAGACCCATTTCATTAACTGGTTGGTAAAAAAATTCAGGAGAGAATTTGCTGCTGGTCAAAAGTACAGGAGAAGAAATTTTATTTAAAATCAAGAAACTCCAGAAACACAGGATTGTCTCTGAACCTTTGAATTAATCAAGGTCACATTGATTAAGATGAATAATAACATAACCTTTTTCCTGTGCCTTTTAACTGAAGGCCTCAAAGCTTAGAATATGCATTGTTGATGCTTCATTTCTGCTTAATTGCAACAGGTTACTGAAAACATTCTTAGAAAGCTGAAATTTCATCCTTATCTTCCAAAGGAACAAAGACTAATCTGTGCTCTGAAGTGCAAACAATAAGGACCAGGAGCAGTGCGAATGCTCAGGCTACAGGTAATGAACTAAAAAGCATTTCAGCTCTAGGTAGTGAACTCAGAATCCAGCACAGGTAAAGACTGAAGGTCTAATGGCTGTTTAGTAGCCCATGTGACTTGAGTTTTGTGGGTCTCAGTTGAGTTCCCAGTGGAGAGTTATTCACAGCACAAAAAAGCCCCATCATAATGATTTGCACTCGTCAGCAATGTTGTAAACCAGACTGAATAGGCCGTGTGTCCTGAACTTCTATTCATACCCTACAGCTCATTCCTCCAGCTGCTGATAGGAGGCATAATAATAGTAAGGCTATGTGAAGTCAGATTGTACTGCCACATCCTGCTCTGTGCATAGAGAGAGGAGTTTGGTTTCCAGAGAAATCAGCATATATACTGGAACATTGGCCAGCGCATATATAATCTCCTCCCTTCGTTCTCCACTAAAGTTGCACAATATTTTTATTAAAGGAGGAAAAGTTTATTTTAAGGGGTATTGATTAGAGTAGCTGAAACATGTGTGACATGGCAGTTCTGAACTGAATCACCACGGTGACCAATCTTGATCTTAGCCACACTGGTGTAAATGTGGAATAATTCTCCGAAAAATCAGTGGAATTAATCCAAAGTAACATGGTTAGGTATTGTTACTGCTGCCAAACGAATGTGCCAGAGTGACAGTGATTTCCACCTCTGAAATTTCACTGAGCGGGCCCCTTAGCAGACTAGGTGTAGGCAAGAAGGGTTTGCCTTTGTACACACAGTCTTGTCTTGGATGTCAGCTGCCAGACAGAATCTTTCATAGTACCCAAGAGAGTGCAAGGAGAGATGTCTGACTAAAACACCAGCTCACACACCCTGTTCCCCAAGGCAGCAGGGTCTTCACAATAAAGACCATATTAACCCCAGCCTCCCCACCCAACCTCCTCCTGCTAACACATATGTTGCCATCACAGGAGCAAGCGTTAGACAGCAGATGGTGGGCCATGCACATCACTAGCTTGGAGAAACAGTAAAGCACGCTACTGAACAGCTGTCCCAGGCCACACTTTGGAATCCTGCTCTTCCTTGGCCAGGATTTCCTTTGCAGGGGATGCACCTTCTACCATCTCTGCCTACTTTTCCTGAACTGACTGGTCCACACTGCTGTGACATTTGGTTGTTAAGCTTTTAAGTTCAAGATTTGATGCACAATTGCATGAGCAACTACAGAACTGGAAGTGCATCACCTAGACACATAACTGGCCAGTTGCTTAAATACACTTGCATGTGGAATCATAGAGAAGAGTTGAAAGATGGAGGTCTATAAAATCCTAAATGGTGCGGAGAGAGTGAACAGGGATGTTTTGTTTATTCCTTGAAGTAACTCGAGTCAGCCAGTGACAGGGGTCATCCAGCGACATTAACAGGCAGCAGCTTGAAACCAAATATTAGGAAGTGCCCAGTCAATTTGTGCAAGCCATTATTTTCAGTGGTGCAAGACTACTGGTTTCAATGGATGTAAGGACAGAATTTGGTTCTAATATGTGCCCCTGACTCAATGAGGACTCTTCAGTTACTTCCTCTCTCTTCATTCTTAGTACTGCCTTGAGTTTGTAAGTGCTCAGGATCTTGCACTTTTTTAATATTATTTATTGCTTTAGCTTGTTTAACATCCCCCCCCATTTTTATCACTAAAATATCACACATACAATCTTAGATAAATAAGGGCGTACATTGGATTTGTAAAACACATCGGGAGTCCTGTGGCTCCTTTAAAGAGTTACAAATTTATTTATCTCATGAGCTTCCGTAGGAGAAAATCCCACTTTGTCAGACACTTTGAAGATGGAGAACTTACAGAATGGGCAGAAAATAAACGCAGGGAGATGTAAGTCGTAGGATTAGGTCATACTGTTACAGCAAATCAAAGCAGTTGTTTAAATGCAAACAGTGGGGAACAGAATATAGAAGGAAGTGAGGTCAAATCACCTGTTGTAATAAGAACAGAACCCCAGATCCCTGTTTAACCTAAGGCAATGCTGTTAAATGTGCATATGAATTCCAATTCTGCAGCTTCTCTTTGAAGCTTTGATTTGTTATCCAGTTGTTTAAGTACAGCTATTAACAAATTAGATTTGTAGATATGCACTGTACTTGGCACTAAGCCAAGAAGTCCTGATTTCTAACTACAGCTCATGAAATGGCCTTAGATGAGTTACTTAAACATCTCTGTGCCTCAGTGTCCCCATCTCTCTCACAAATAATGCACAGCTACTCCACAGGGCTGCTGTGAGGATTAATTAGCTACTGCTGTGAGGATTAATTAGTTAATGTTTATAAAGCTTTGTGAAGCTGTTTAGTGGTAAGTGTTACACAAGTGCATGGAGCTAGGGCTGGGTTATCAAAGAGGTTTTAGGGGGCTTAAGCCCTGGGCCCTGGCCATAAGGGGGCTCCCAGGCTCCACCCCCTAAAACTCCTATGTTAATCCAGACCAGAGACTCCCGCACCACTCAACACCAGCAGGGCAGGCATGCAGAGAGCACTCCTGCCCTGCGGTGCAGTGAGAAAGAGGAGAGACGGGCCCTGGAGCCAGAGGGGTGGGGCTCTGTGCTCCCACACTGCACCTAGGCTGGCTGGTCCACCATGCGCCAGCTACCACCCCACCCTCCAGCAGACTGGCTAGAGCAGGGCTAGGGTGGGGGGCAGCCCAGGGCCCCTGGGCCAGTTAATCCGGCCCTACATGGAGCAGCTGGTCCCAGAGTATAGAGAGGAAAAACAGGCCATCTCTGATTTCAGCTCCACTACAGCTAATCAAGTAAAAAGGGGCTAAATTCCGCTGCTGTCATCTTTCCAAGCACAGAACCTATTGTGAAAGCATGAAGTGATAGAGCCTACAGGGTGTGAGCCTGCATGGAGTTGAGTGCTCCCAAGAGGAGCTGGGCATCCTTAACCCCCTTTAAAGTCAATGGTAGCTGAGGTACTCAGCACCCCCCGGAGCACTCTGTAGGATCAAGCGCATAAGCATTAGATAATAGCCTGTACCAAATTGGCAGCTGTGGCAGTTAATTGAGTAGCTTACACTGGAAGAGTGTCTGGATTCAGGTCTAGATCCAAATGCCATGGCTCAGGCCCATCTTTGTATTGGATATGACTACCTGGCATCTTATCTCTTAATTACTTACATGCATACAGGCAAATTTTGCATCAAACCAAAACCCAGATACTGATTACCCCACACAACCAAACTCTGAAGAAGCTTAGAGCCAAATCCAGACTCAAACTCTTCAGCTTGGGCCCAGCTCTGATAAAAACAGTACCTTGCTATGTAGTCTGGATTTAAAAAAATAAAAACACACCACTGAAGGTAAATTTCCACAGCATCAAAGATTAAAGAATAGGCATGTAGGGGTCAGTAGGGACTCACTAATGTGAGTAATAAATAATATTTCTGAATAAGTATTATACAAGTGAGGCAATGGTCATCCGGGTGTGTTTGTACGCGGTCCAATCACATGCTAGAAAAAGAAGGAAAAAAAGAAAGCTGAGCTATATACTGGAAAATTTATTAACAAATGCCATGAACTTGCATGTGAATGTAACTGTGGATTGTGAATAAATCTGCCATATGGCTTTTACAGCTCCGATAAAGCATTTACTTCCCAAACACAGCAAGATTAGTCTATGGCAGATTTTTTTTAATAATTCAAATTAGAAAATCATTCTAAGTACATCATGGAAAGCAATGTGTTAGATGGTTATCAAACAGTAAGTGGTATAAACTGAAGTTTCATAGTAAGCATAAACTTTTCAGCACAGAAATTACTTGGCCTGTGTCACCCTCAAAACAAAATATTTAAATAACTGTTAGTTTTTAGGAAAAGAAGTGAAAGATGAAGGCTTATCAAGATTTTTTGTGAGTGTCTTCTACAGCGCATGTATTTGTGTGGTTACTGCTTCGTTTTGATTTGCCACGGTGATTTATTTGTGAAAATCCTACATTCACTGGGGAAAATACATAAAGACCTTATTATGCCCCTTACAGGGGTGGTATTAGTCAAGAGAAGACTCAGGCATGTTGTCAAAGATATGGAGAATGAGGCCTAGAACCTGCAAATGTTAACCTGAGTAACAGTTACTCATATATGTAAGTGAATTTTAGAATCTACATCTGGACCAGACCTATTTGCAGTTCCTGGTTACTATTCCTCCACCATCATGAGCACTGCATTCATGTACTGGGTCTGTTTTACTACTGCACTACTCGAGTGTTTTACTTCCAATGTAATTTTTTCTATGTCAGTGGAACTATACTGGCATAAACCAGGAGTAAAACAGTGGTGAACCAGGCTGTGATTTTTTTTTTATTTTTATTTTTTTTTAAAACCTAAATAATCCATGAAATGTGGGATACAGTTGGTTGCCTCAGAAGAACATAATGTAGTTTAGGAAGCAGAAGGAAAGCCATTTCATCTTCTAAGCTGGTTACATTTTGATGGCTTGGATAGCCAAGCATCAGAAATTCAGTCTATTAACCTGTTTCTTCTATTAGCTTCACCTTCAGGGCTTTTTCTGGCAACTTATTCTTCCACATGTTCTCTCTCTTTTGCATTCTGTTGAGTTCCTTCTCAACATCCTGACTGCTTCAGTGGGTCCTAATTTTTCCATTATGTCCACCAGTTGGGGAAGTCCTCTCCAGGTGAAATAAACTGCTTTGGTAAAACTTTCCCATACATCAGAGATGAGCTCCTTAGCTCATTTCAGACATTTTAATTCTTTCAGGGAGAGTCAATCGTCTCTCTTTTGCTGCCCCTAATCATTTACCCTTGCCATTATAGCTTGACGCTTTGCTTGATAGTACTTCCACTTCATCATAGCAAAGCTCTAAGTATTTAAACTGACCATACCTGCACTGGTGTTACTCCAGCTAGTGTTTGATATGAGCTCTCAAAGAGATTTTCAGGTTCAAAACAATGACTTATTTGTTATGGTTGCACAGTCCTGCAGAAAGTTCAACAATAGACCTGACGTTTACTCCATTAACTTTCCTGCTTGCTTATAAATAAGCACAGAGGAATAGCACACAGGGTCAGACCAACAGTCCATCTAGCCCAATATCCTGTCTTCTGATAGTGGCCAGTGTGACCAATAACATCAAGAAAGTTGGTTTCATCCCTTTTCCAGCTGGGAATTTAGACAGAAATACCCAGAGTTCAGCAGCCTGATAGGCCCAGCACCCAGAATTTCACACCAAATCCACACTCCAAAGCATTTTTAACTCACCTCGTCCTCACTGAGAGACAGGTGCAAATGGAGTTCTTTGGTTCATTTCCAAGCGGGGAAATCCAAGTAAGGTACTTCCCAGTTGTCTCACTGCAGTTAGGGAATGCCCTCTAGTGGCAGTAGAAAATCTGGCATCTTGTTTGTTTTGCTGAACTAGACTGACATGGCTACCCCTTTGGATCTCCCTGATGGTTACTACTGCATTGTTTGATTTTAGGAAAGCAACTATAACTTCCTGTGTCCCAATTTCGCCATCTGTAAAATGGGGGTGATAGTACGTCTCAAGCATGCTGTGAAGCTAAAATAAAGTAATTGGTTCTTGCAAACAGGCCCTGAGCTCCTCAGGGGCTGTACATAGACGGAGTGTTTAATGACCTGGCTAGTGTATGTGTGTACCGCTGCCTTCTGCTGGCTGGAATCAGAATTGCTCCTCTGTGTGTCATAAGCTCTATATTGCTAAGATCTGAAGTAGTTTTGCATTCAGTTCAAGTGATAAAGACACAAGCTTATGGACAAGAGAATCTGGTCTCTCTTCTCCTACATGGTGTGCAACGTGGAGAAGAAGTGGGCAAGTAGGTGGCCATCAGTTTGTCAGTAAAAGGCAATTGTAGTGAGACATGAAGAGAAGGGGAAAGACTTAGAGAATTAAAAAAAAAGTTATTTGAAATCCTGGGAATTTATTCATCAAGCCAGACACTTCACCTGAGACCCTTATTAAGGCTTCAATCCAATTCCAATTAAAGTAATTGGAAAGAGTCCCACTGATTTTAATGAGAACTGGATAGGGCCCTTAAAGAGGTCTTGTTAGTATGGCAGATGCCTGTGCTCATAATAACTCTGGGCAAACAAACATGTTCTTGAGTGCCTGAGCTTCTGATGCTAAAACAACACAGGAGGAGAGCTTATACATAATAAAATGACTTTGATAATCTGTTTGATCTGTCTCCCTTATACAAAATGCATGAATGCTGTTATTTTCCCTGAAAGAGCAATATTGACAAGTCATCACAATGTTTCTGTTCAGAGCATTTTCTGCAAACATTTTCACAGCAGGGTGTGTGGCTTACTGCAGCAGCCTTTCCAGGCCAGCTCACATGCTTAAGGTAGCCTAATTTGTTTGCATTATTAAATGAGCTGCCAATATTGTATGCTTGATAATCCTCTTTCTGCACTTCCTACTCCCTCAGCGGCACCAGAGTTAAAATATACGGCCATTAAACAGAATGCAGCACCGCACCGCTTCCTGCGACAGCTGAGGCATTTATGACCATAGCCATGCTGGCCAAATGTCAGTGATGCCAATGTCAAGTGAGGAAGGAGAAATGCTAATTATTTGCTCCAAAGGCTAATGTTTTAAAGATGAAAGTGCATTGTTTTCAAAGTGGTTATCTGAGTTGAAACATGGCAAATTAGTCCTGAAACACTCCAGATTTCTAGAAATCTACTGCTCTAGATTTCCACTTTACCTCGGCGGAAACACAGCAAGGAGGAAATTGACCCTGCAGAGAACGCAAAAATCCTTAAATGCAGCGTGATTATGAGACAGGATCATTGTAATGATTACTATTAACAAAGAACAATTAGACTACTTGTAGAACAGGTCTACTAGAGTTTACACCATTTAATTAGCATGGTCACAGAAAACAATTTAACACTACCACCTTGTGGGTGACCTAGGAAGTGTAACCAGCAAAATGCCAATATTTTAAATGTTCCTTGAAATAAAGAGAGAAGGCAAGCGAAGTAATATCCTTTATTACAGTGATTCCCAACCTTTTTGAGCAAGAGCCCCCTAGTTAACACTAGGTAAAGACACACACCCTCCACCAGCCATAAGCATATATAACCCCTATAAACATATTCAAAACTCATAACACTAAATGACATCATTCTTACAAACTAAAAAGCTAAGCCAGGGATCGGCAACCTTTGCCAGCCCCTGTGCCAGCCCCGCCCACTGCACCCTCAGCAGCTTCTGGGGTGGAGCCAAAAGAGGGCAGGGCCAGAGCTGGTATCAGCCGGCAGGCGGCCACTGGTTCCTGCTGGCCCCACCCCTTTGGATGGCAGGAGGAGAGGGGAGCCAGGTCCGCTCTCTTGCCAGCCATGACTGGGGCTGGCTCTGCCCTGCCGACAGTGGCGCGGCTCTGGGCGGGCCAGGGCGACATGACCCGCTCCGCTTCCCTCTCCTTCTGCTGTCCAGCAAAGGGGCGGGGCCAGCAGGGAACCTCAGCCGCGCACCACAGCTGCTGGCCACGTGGTTTGCGGGGCCAGCGGGGAAGCCTGAGCGGCTCCACGTGCCAGCCCTGGCACGCGTGCTGGGGGTTGCTGACCCCTGAGCTAAGCTTTCTCCGGCACAGCTGCCACCCCATGTGGCCCTGCTTCTTTCCATCCCTCATAGACTGAGAGCAGGTCCTCAAAGAATCCATCCTGAAACACTTGGAGAAAAATAGATTGATCAGGAGCAGTCAACATGGATTCACCAAGGGCAAATCGTGCCTGACCAACCTGATTTCCTTCTATGATGAGATGACTGGATTTGTGGATGCGGGAAGTGCCGTTGATGTAGTATACCTCGACTTGAGCACGGCTTTTGATACGGTTTCCCATAGCATTCTCGTCAGGAAATATGGGTTGGGCGAGTGGACCGTAAGGTGGATAGAAAACTGGCTAGATCAACGGGCTCAGCGGGTAGGAATCAATGGCTCGATGTCTAGTTGGCAACCAGTAACGAGTGGAGTGCCCCAGGGGTCGGTCCTGCGGCCGGATCTGTTCAACATCTTAATTAATGATCTTGATGATGGGATAGACTGTGTGCTTAGTAAGTTCGCGGATGACACTAAACTGGAGGGAATAGTAGATACTCTGGAGGGCAGGGACAGGATCCAGGGAGACTTGGACAAATTGGAACACTGGGCCGAAAGAAACCTCATGAGGTCAACAAAGACAAGTGCAAAGTCCTACTCTTAAGACGGAAAAATCCCATGCACTGCTACAGGCTGGGGACTGATCGGCTAAGTAGCAGCTCTGTAGAAAAGGACCTGGGGGTTATGGTGGACGGGAAGATGAATATGAGCCAGCAGTGTGCCCTTGTTGCCAAAAAGGCCAATGGCATATTAGGCTGCATCAGTAGGAGTATTGCCAGCAGATTGAGGGATGTGATAATTCCCCTCTATTCAACACTGGTCAGGCCACATCGGGAATACTGTGTCCAGTTTTGGGCTCCCCACTACAGAAAGGCTGTGGACAAATTAGAAAGAGTCCAGCGGAGGGCAATGAAAATCATTAGAGGGCTGGGGCACATGACATATGAGGAGAGACTGAAAGAACTAGGCTTATTTAGTCTGCAGAAGAGAAGACTGAGGGGAGATTTGATAGCAACCTTCAACTACTTGAAGGGGTGCTCCAAAGACGAGGGAGCTAGGCTGTTCTCGATGGTAACAGAGAACAGAACAAGGAGCAATGGTTTCAAATTACAGCTGAGGAGGTCGAGGTTGGATATTAGGAAAAACTTTCTCACTAGGAGGGTGGTGAAGCATTGGAATGGGTTACCTAGGGAGGTGGTAGAATCTCCCTCTTTGGAGATTTTTAAGGCCCGGTTAGACAAAACCCTGGCTTGGGTGATTTAGTGGTCCTGCTTTTTAGCAGGGGGTTGGACTAGATGACCTCATGAGGTCCCTTCCAGCCCTATGCTTCTATGATAATGGAGGCAGGTTCTGATGGATTGGGTGGGGTTCCTCCACACCCCCACCGGCACTGCACTGCTTCTCTACAGCTCGGTGCCTGTCCAGTGCAGGACTGTGGGAGTGGAGTGGAGGGGGCTTGCTCCTCTGTTCTGGCTAGAGTGAAGCATGGGGCTGCTGCTTCCTTGGGTGGCTTCTCCTCCCTCCATCCTGGCTGGTACAGAGCTCAAAGCTTCTCCGCCCAGCGTGGAGCTCGAGGGCTAAATGACCTCAATATTGTTGAAGCCTCATGGACTCCCTGGAATCTTTGGCAACCCTGGGCCCCAAGAGTTCCTGCCTCCCAGCTTGGGAACCGCTTCTTTACTGGACTAACTTCTTTTGGTAAAAGAGACAAGTTTCTGAGCTTACACAAAGCTCTTTTTCAGGTCTGGGAAAGGTACTCGGTAATATTAACCTCACCCCGTCTGTTGTTTTCTGGACCAGTATGGCTCTAACAACACTGCAAAGGAACTTGAAATAGATGCCTCTCACCAAGTTAAAAGTATATTCTTCTGTTCACCAGCCTACTTATTAGTTTTCTGCAGGAACAAGTAAACAAGCTCAGTGCATAATTGTACTATATAGACTGAATTCTGAAAAAGATTCTCATAGTTTAGAAATGCCGGTGTGCAGGATTCATTAATGGCTAAACTGGCACTATAATAAAGGTCTGATCATTTTTAGAGAATCAGAAGAGAATACAATACAGCCATCTTTTGTGAGTCCTTGGAAGATGGATAACTTTCTTCTGACCCCTTCAAGATCTTGCATCCCTGCAAACTTCCTTAGCAAAGGAGAGCTTCTCTTTAACCCAGTATTGCTACTGCTTTGTTCCTTCACAGATCAGACTTGTATTTCAAGGCAAGGTTCCCAGGGCCTAACCGTGTGACCTAGAAAAAGCTGACTAGGCCTATGAACTGAACCTAGATTTCTTACATGGCAGCATGAAGTGAAATCCCAGCCTTCCTGAAGTCAGTGGCAAAACTCCCACTGGGTATAACGGGGTCAGGATTTCACTCCATGTATTTATTGATCACACACATACAGCAATGGTTAAATATGACTTGGGATGTATCCTGTATATATATTTACATCATTCACCTGTATAACCTTAGATATCTTGTGTGCATGCAACTGCGTAACTGCTTACACATTTGTGTACCTTCTGGAACTATCCCTTTGAAACACCAATAGATAGTGGCATAAAACAAAAAAGATTATTATTGAAGGAACTGGTGGGCTCAAGGGTTGATAATTGGACATGGCCCTTTTCACCTTTAGTTACCTGGCTCCAAGTGAGCATAAAATCAAAGAACTTTGTTACTATCTGAAGGCTATTCCATGGCCTATATGAAATGAGCTGGTGGCTATTCATCTCCTAGCAATTAGATGTCGACATCACTGCAATCAGCATGATTTCAGCAGCCTCAGCAGACAAATTATAGATTGAATAAACCTGGAACATGAACCTCTTGTTGCTCATGGGCCTTGCACTATGGGGATGAGACACACCTGAAAGGGCAGTGTGAATCCCACTTTTCCTGCTGAATTTGCTCTGCGGGTAAATAGATGACATCCACAAGCCCCTTTTTTCCCGCACTAAAATTTACCCACAATATGGACAAACTTGTCTTTAAAAACATAAGGTTTGTATGACAGTGCAGCTGTTTAACGTTTTAAGCATTTGTTATATATGGAACATTACGAACTTTGCCTCAGTGCTTATGAAAGTCTGGTCCCAGACTCTCAGCAAGTGTGAACTGACTAGCTACACTGAAGTCAATCTAGCTTGGCCTCTTTACACTAGCTGAAGACTTGGCCCTAATATTTTTTCCAGCTATCAATCGTGTAAGTAAATCAGGATGGAAACTGTCTCCGACAATGAGCAACTAAATTGCATCAGTTTTGTCCATTCAGATTAGGAAACTCTCTGGTGCTGATTCTCAATCCAAATCTTTATTGTTAAAGGAGGATTTCCCATTCTGTAAACTTTCAGTGAACCTTCTCTGAGTAAAATGAGCTTCCCTTTCTAGGGAACTTACAGCTACGCTGAACTTCAAACCTGGCTCTTCTCCAGTCTTATTTCTGTAGCACAATATGTCACTGTTCCTTAATTTACAACCTATAATATCTGTAAGTTTCCTTGTACTGCAATAAAATGGGAAGACATCATTAAACATCAGCGCTCTAATGATTTCATCGAAGAGGTGTGCATTCTTCTTGACTCCTCAATCAAGCCAAACAGCTCCTAAATGGGGAAAAGATCTGTGTTGTCGAAGAACAAACATCCTATGTAGACTCTGTTTCGTCCCAGATCATTAATCCCTAATCTTGCTGTTATTTTATAATTGTAACCAATGCTTCTCAGGCCTGAAAGAAGCTCAATGAGAAAGATTCAGCCCAGACAAAAATGAGCTTGTTTCTGGCAAACAAACGGTATCTATTTATTTTTTAAAAAGGGGGGGAAAGAGAAGAAACTTGCAAATGCCAAACCTGAGAATGAAGACTCAGAGAATTTGCATGCAATACCCTTAATGAGCAGTTTATGTAAGCAGCATACAATGCTAAGAACTGCTTAGCCAAGCAATAATAACCTAAAGCAGTCCCTTCAATTATATTTTAATTAAAAGTTAGAAAAGAACTAACAACTCTCCTCTTGCATTTCATCAAATCAGCCCCCATGATCAGCAGCATTTCCCCACAGTTACTGCTTAGTGAACTCAGCTCTAGCAATCTGCTCAGCTGCCTACCCTTATTTCCTTGGGCAGTGGGGCACCAATGAGCCAAACTGGAGTCAAATGATGTTGTCAGTTTACACCAACAGAAATTGGGCCCAGAAGCTGTAAATAGTTTAACAAGATGATAGCCCAGGGAACACAGTTACTTATGTCCTGTGCTTAAGGTCAAATTCTGATCTACACAGATTTAAATCCACAGTAGCTCCAGTGACCTCAGCAGACTTACTCTCTTTGCCCAAGAAGAACTGAAAGCAGGAGCTGAAGAAATAACTTTGGGTGTTCAGACACCACTGTTGGGAAATGCTGATTATTTTTAAATGGCATCCACAGTAGCTAGGAAAATATAAGACAAAAATCTGCCCCTGCGCACACAGGGTTGCCCAGGGTACAAATGAGGGCAGAATTTAGCTCAGAAGATTAGTGCAATAATTAGTAACTATACTGGTATAGATAAGGTGGTACAACCCCACTTGTAGCCATATAAAAGTACAGTTTCAGTATAGCTCATTCCCGTAAGTTACAATGGTACAAGGCACCTCCTTACTGGCAGAACTTCATCCACACTAGAAGATGTAACTCATTTGCTCAAAACCAAACCAAAACGGTTATACCACCAGAAACGCTTATACCACCTAACCAAAACGGTTATACCACCAGAAAAATTGTTATTAAATTGCCCTAAAAAGTAGTATGTGTATACAGTACTGTCTTTGTTTCTATATGCTTCAGATAGGGCTGCTGCGGACAAAGTTCCTAGCTGTAGCTGAGAGGATGTGACAACACAGCACTTTAGCTTGCCAAATGCATTCACTCTGAATAGTAAAAAGCCTCAAGATGGTCCTGGGGTTTTCACCCTTCTCTTCATTACGTGCTGCTATTTTCCCCCACCCTCTCTGCCTATTTGATCCCCTCCTTCTGCTACAATTCGCTCTATCATCCTCTGGGGACAGCCATTTGGCAGTACACCTTCAGTTGTCTGGCCTGGCTGTCTCCCCGGTAACATGTGGGGAATCCCCATTGCCCCAGTCGTACTGTAAGAAGTTTGTGTGTAGTAATTGGGTGAGAAGAGTCTTTATTACCCAATGGCTCCAGAATAACAGTCTGCATTACACCATGCTACATCAGAAAGTTTGCATTCCCACAGGAGAAAACTTGGATTCCAATTGTACAGTCTCTAGCCTGCTGAAAGACACTAACAGCATGAACATGTTTAAATAATAAAGCAGAGGAGTCACACAGCGAGTTCTCTCTCTCTCTCTCTCTCTGTCTGTCTCTCACTCTCTGCTCTTTAAAGGGCAAAATCTAGCACACCAATAAGACAAGGAGTCCAGTGGCACTTTTAGGGTGCATCTACACTTTGTAAATTAAGTCAACTTAAGCTTGCTTAATTTACTCTGCATCTACACTACATTTTCCTTAAGTCAATTTAAGCACGCTGCTTAAGTCGACTTAAGGAAAATTGTCGACTTTGTTAAACCTGGTTTAAAGTCGACTTTAGGCTTAAGTCGACTTTCTAAAGTTGACTTAAGCCAGTGTGGAGGGGGAGTAGCCCTAAGTTGACTTAGGACTCTCCAGGACTCCCCCACTGCCCTCCCTGCCAGGGGGAGCCTGGCATGCACCCCCACAGGGCAGGACAGAGCCCTGCCCACCCTGCCCCTATGCCCTGCCAGGGTCCCTGTCCCCCTCTGCCCCATTGTACCTAGGTACAATGGGGCAAAGGCTGAGCCCCCTGGCACTTGCCAAAGGGTGTCCCTCCTGCCATTGTGGACCTCTCCCAGGTCCACCTAGCCCCTACAAGTCAGCCTAGGCCTCCAGTGTGAACGCTCTAGGTCGACTTTGTAAGTTCCCCCCTAAGTCGGCTTAAAATTTAGGTGTGGACATGCTAAGTCGACTTAACAGAGTCAACTTAAAGTTGACTTTGTTAAGTTGATTTAGCTAAAGTCGACCTCAATTAACAAGTGTAGACATAGCCACAAAGACTAACAAATTTATTTATCACATCAGCTTTCGCAAGAGAAGATTCCACTTGGTCAGATGCTTGAATTTTCTCCCACAAAAGCTCATGCGATAAATAATCTGTTAGTCTTTAAAAGTACCACCAGACTCCTTGTTTGTTTTGCTGGATTAGACTAACATGGTTACCCCTTTGGAACTTCTCTAATAAGGAGATAGACTCCATGATGACTTCTGAAAGAAATAGGGTAAAGCACCTAGGTCCCAGTGAAATTCAATGGGAATTAGACTACCAAATGACTTTTGGCTTTTGAAAAAAATTTCCCATATACACTGAGGGAGCATCTACACTTACAAGTTAGGTCAACTTAAGGAGGCTTAAGTCAACCTAAACTACTCCATGTCCACACGAGGCTTTCCTTAAGTCAACATAAGCATTTCCTTAAGTCGAATTAAGGAAAAGTTAAGTCGACTTAATAACACCTTGTTTTAGGTCAACTTAACGTTTAAGTCGACTTTTGTTAAATCGATTTAAGCCAGTGTGGATGTGGATTAGCGCCTAAATCGACCTTATTAAATTGACTTCATAAGGTCGAAAAGGGGTTATGTCTACATTCGAAAAGTAAGTTGACTTAATAAAGTCGACTTAACTTTTCTAGTGTAGACATAGCCTGAAAGACCAGCCTTGTGAGATGCTGAGAACTTTCTGTAATATGCTGAGTGCCCCACTGTAGTACTTTGCTGTAGACACTACCTATACCAATGGGAGAGATTCTCCACTTCTTCCAGAGGTGGCACCCAGAATTCTTCTATCTGCCTAGCATTGTTAATGATGGGGATTAGGTTGGCTTAACTACATTGCTCAGGTGTGCGGATCAGAGCGATGTAGTTGGGCTGACTTAACTTTACCATTGACCAGGCCTGGCTGACATTAGTGGTGGATGACATAAATTTTATTTATTCCTTACCTACCAGAGAACGGTTATTATATATCTGAGAAACCCTTTGAGATCCTTGCATAAAAAAATATGAATGTGATGGAATATTTGCTCTTCCTGACACACAGCATTTTACATCCACAGCAGTGTTATAGGGAGTCGCATACATGTCTAATATCCATGCACTGAGATGAAAGTATTCCCCTCACCAGACTGACACCTGGAATTGATCCATTCTCTGCTACTGTGTAGCCTATATTACATGGTTTAAAATGGATTATATTCTTTGACATTATACAACTTCCTCAATTATAATGAATAAAGTTTAATTGTCCTAAGAACCTTTTGTATCTTTCTTGTGAGGCAAACACACAGAACAAAATTAATCCCTCTAATGAAGATGAGAAAATAACGGTTTATGCAGACAAATGGAATAAAAATACCTGCAAAATAAAAGTGGGAAAGTGTAGCCAAGGAGAGAGATTTTTAGCACCTGAGTTATCACAACAAAAATTTAGGTGCACCAATCATCCATAGTGAGGAAAACTGAGCCATCTGCAATGCGAATATGCCTAAATACCCATCATTGAATCTGGCAGCCAGAGAACAGGGCATGTTGCCAGTTCATGAACAGTGTGACTGCTCATCAGACCTTCTCCACATCATCATCAATTTGGATAATCTTTATACTCTTTTATATTAAAACATTCCAGACATGTGCCTGTTGCTTTACATTAGCTGCTATGGTTTTATGTTGTGTGTGTGTCATCCACAAAAGCTAACACCACTGGAGAAGCTTAAGCTAGTTAAATGATTCCACCTTTTGAATAATGCTAATAAAAAAATCTTTTATAGAAATGGGCTCTAAGTTCAATGCAAACATGCTGGGGTTTTATATACTTTGTTTCAGTCTTACCTCATTCCTAATATTTTGGATGAGAAATTCATTGTTTTTACACCTAGCAATGATCTAAAGGGCTGTTTCTTCACATAATTAACTTCCATTAATGTTGGGAACACCAAGCTGGGTACCTGTATTTGGTGCTAATTTCCAGAGGGGTAGCCATGTTAGTCTGTGTACAGCAAAAACAACGAGAGTCCTTTGCACCTTAAAGACTAACAAATTTCTTTGGGCACAAGTGTTTATGGGCTCCAACCCATTCCGTCAGATGCATCTGGCGAAGTGGGTTGGAGCCCACGAAAGCTTATGCCTGAAGAAATTTGTTAGTCTTTCAGGTGCCACAGGACTTTGGTTGTTTTTGCTGTATACAGACTAACACGGCTACCCCTCTGGAATTAATGCAATGTTCAACGTGAAATATAAAGCAGCCGGAAGTCAGGAAATGCAGTTTCTAGTGAGAGCTCAGACTGAAAACTCAGTGCTCTGTACTGCATCTCCCTTGAAATAATGGGCCCTCTTTGTAGAATTATACATGGTTTTTTAAAATCAAACAATACATAATACTTACTTACACAACCCCACATGCTGTACACATATTAATGTACCATACTGTACTACTAATACAGACTGATTTCATTTATGTGCCAGTGTAACGTCACTGATTTCAGAGTGGAGTTTCTCAGGATTCCTACTGCTGACAGCAGCGTCAGGCTCAGGCCGTAACATGACCCATTAGAATGACTTAGCAGAAAACATGAACATAGTTACAGTCATCAAAGTGTTGAGGTGGGAGGTTGCTACGTTTATGCCAAATTTAAGACCCTTTTACACTGCCAGACAGCGCCAGCTTTACATATTCCGCTGCTCTTGGGAAAATAAAAACGTGCCCTCCACCCATGCAGAAAAATTTGAGTATTTGCAAGGCTGCAGGGGCTGTCATTCTCGTTAATTTCACCTCCCCTGCAGCTGTGAAATCAACAAAGCTGCCAGGGGCAGCTGGAGCCTGGCTCTGGGAGGGGAGAGGGAGGCTGCAGCCCACTGCCAGCAGGGAGACAGGCGGCTGACGCTGGCAGCTGATGCTAGGCTCCTGGCTGCATGCCGGAACCATGCAGGAGGCCAGAGCCTGCCACCAGGGTCCCAGTTGGGAGCGGGGACCAGGCAAGAGGCTGGTGGCTGCAGCCTGCCTTCCAGCTGCACACTGGGACTGGAAAGGAGATGGACAGGTGCCACAAGGAGGAGGCAGGCGGCTACACCCTAGCACTCGCCCTTTATATTTTGCTGCCCTAGGCAATTGCTTAGGATGCCTATGGCTAAGGCTGAGCCTGCTGCTAAAGTGATGTACATCAGAACCAGGCTCAAGATCTAGAATAACAATGAACTAAGCTAAGTTAATTAGAAATGAGTGTACAGAAAACTCCCCAAATTTACAGTTGAATCCAGTCCATTGATCTTGGCTGTAGATCCCTGCCTTCCCAAAAGCATTCCATACAGCCATTCTTAGTCTTTCCCCAAAGCAGCAATAAGTTGCGGAAGCTGAACTAGAGTAAACCTCATTTCCATTTACCGATAAAATGACAATTTTTTCCCAATAAATTACAAATTAAACAATAAAAATTGCTCATACTTGGCTTATCTATTACTAAAATCTCAGAGAGATCTACAACACAGGCCACACCTGAGCTTTCTTCCTTCGATCACAGCTGAGTTATCCATACAAAAAAGTTCTGATTGGAACACATGGGTAAATCTTTCTTTCTTTCTTTCTTTCTTTCTTTCTTTCTTTCTTTCTAATGTATAGCTTAAAAACATTTCCAAAGCAAAAAGTTTAGCCTAGAAGTGCCTTAAAGACCCTTAAAAGCTAAAACTTCCAGTGTAAGGACACATTTGAGCTAAGCTTGAAATCACCACAAAAAAGAAAGTGCTTGAGCATCCCCAATGTTGTGCACCACTCTCACTTTTCAGCTGGTGCTTCTGGAAAATGCCAACGCTAGGACTATTCATGATTTTAGAAGTGCAGCAAGATACAGGACTATTAAAGGTCCAAGGAGAACTAGGAAGACACAAATATTTTCGACCCCTGCACTTCCACTAGTGAGTTGTTACAAGTGTAGTCCTTCTGAGACACGGACTCTCGATGCAAAATAATGTTCATCGATGGAAATAAGTCCACAGTTTGGCCCTTCATTTGTAAGATATGTTAAATGTTGGTATTTGAGTGAATTTTTTCTTTGAGTGTATCTACCATCTGAGTTCCAAAGATTATATTTTTCTACCTCAGGATGGGGTTTATTAATATCTCTTTATATTTAAATTATATTTAGTTACGAAGTCCAGTCCATTATGGGCAATACGTACTTCACAGTACCTTTGCTTAAGTTACTATAGGGCATTTTATAAACTGAGCAGCAGACAACAGGAACATTCACCATCAATAAAACAAAAGTGAACTAAAAGCTAAAGTAATTTAATTTAATTAAGAAAGCAAAAGTGTGAATGGATCCATAAGTAGCTCAACACTATCTGTGTACCAAAAGATGATTTATATCAACGATTCTTTGATTATCCAAACACTCATACTGGGAATTCTGGAGGTAGCTGGGAACTGTCCTATGGTAAGCCGCATATTTGCAAGATGTATGTGCACACTTTTGCGTAAGTTTGCATTATACACAAAGCGTCTGACGAAGTGGGATTTTCTCCCACGAAAGCTCATGCGATAAATAAATCTGTTAGTCTATTGTAGAAAGACAACAGAGTCCTGTGGCACTTTTAAAGACTAACACGGCTACCCCTTTGGAATAAGAATACAAGTGTGTGAGGTACACATATTTCAGAATATTGAGTCTCAAAGTTTTGCAAGCCAGCTGGTGTATTCACAGTACTGTTATGGGCTATTTAGGCTTTAGTTGACTCCCACTGAAAGTAGAATTGATGGGCCCAGTTCTGATCTCCACGATAAATCAAAGGCTACTCCTCTGAAGGAAATGGAGCTACTCCCAATTCACCCCAGTGCTGCAGAGATCAGAACCTGTCCTGCTAGCTTTCCTTGCAATCTAATTGTATCATGTATAATTTGGACACAGACATTTAATGCTGAAGTGTGAACAAAGACAATTCCATTTTGATTCACTGGAGTGTAAATTTAAGCAGCTGGTAGAAATAAATAAGTTTGCTACATCTAACACAGAGCTCCTAATGGATCCAGTAGAGCAGCAGGCACACACATCGATTGGACTCAGCTGCCAGCACCATGGGGCATATTTATTTCATTTATTCCAACCTACCTTTGCGAACAATACCAAGGCTCTTTCTTGAACTCCATCATGTGCAGCCCTGGCATAGCTCCAAGCCTGCCTACACTTAGATGAGAAGATGATGATGTGGGTACAACATTCGCTCTCCCTGTTGGCTAATGGTGAGGCATCAGAAGAGTGAAAGCTTCTAAGCTACTGTTTTGCACATGCTGGCCCTCAAATGTGATACACAATCTATTTCCTGTTTGTACGCAAAGCTATCATTCATGTGGAGAAATCCTAGGACACTAGTGCCAATGATTGTTCAAATGGCTTAAAATAGATGTTTATTTTCTAACAAATATATTTACCCAATCGATTTTTATCCATGAACTAAACTGCCTTTTAGGTTTTTTCAATTCAGTGCTGTAGCGATAAAGCCATAAATATTTAAATAATGGCTGCTCCACAATCAAAGCAATTCACAGGAGTAATTCTTTAGCGAGGCAAATGGTTATTGGCTGAGGTCAGGCTGGCATGTTAAAAGGGAAGATGTTCAAGCTGTAGATATTATGAGAGCAACTAATGCTTGACACTAGCAGCAGCAATGCAAAAATAGACAAAGGAGCCATGCTACACAGTGAGGTTTCTCAAAATGAGTCAACAGGATTGTCCAACTACTATGGGTTTTTTTAACTATATCATTATTATTTTTTCCAAGTACAACAAATATACTAGAATAGCAGATTCATCGCAACATACAAAGTGAATTAAGAGTGAGGATGAAAAAAGGGGAAGGCAACAACTATGTTCTTGATGTGTTTGTGTATCTCCCTGTAGGGTCAAGGAGGAGTTCTGTGCACATATTTAAAGAAGCCCCAGCGTTAGATTCCAATCTCAGTAGTCCCACTTTAAGTCTGGAATAACTCCACTGATCCGAATGGCATTACAGCAGATTTACATTGGTGTAGCTCAACATGCGCTTCGAAAGGCAGTAAAAACAAGGAGTCCTGTGGCACTTTTAAAAACTAACAAATGTATTTATCACATGATCTTTCGTGGAAGAAAACCCCACTTCGTCAGATGGAAGTTTCTCCCAGGAAAGCTCATGCGATAAATAAATTTCTTAGTCTTTAAAAGTGCCACAGGACTCCTTGTTAGTTTTACTGGCCATGGCTACCCCTTTGGAACTTGTCCAAAGGCAGTGCTGCTTTTACTCTAGTAAAATACTCTTTCAAATGAATATTAATATTCAGATTGACAAAATGACAAAGTCCGGTTCAGTAGAGTTTTTGGAAATTATTATTTTCCCTGGGGAAAAATAACTGATACATGTGAAGACATTTTCATTTCCTTCTGATTTTTTTTAGATGTTTGTCAACAAGTTTTTATGAAAACAGAATGTTGCTCATAAAAATTTCCATTTATTTTAAAAGCTGTTTTCTGTCTCAAACTGTTCCAATGGACACTTTTCTATCAGCTCAACTAATATGTCAGCTGGCTCATTACCCTGCCAATTCTGGACTGCCCTTTATTATGAATTTTTTAGTTTTTTTTACAGCCTAGCCATAAATGTGTCAGGTGATGGGAGATTTTTCCACTACTTTGAATAATTTATCTCCCTCCTTGGTGTTTAGATCCCTTAAATATTTAGCATGTTCTCATGTTCCCTTCCCCACTTGAGTCATTACTTGGCCAAGCTGAGAGAAGACCTGTCTGAGTCTACCAATGCATCTGATTAATACTGTCTTTCTGTTTACATTGTAAGATATAAGGCAAAGACCATGGACTTGATTCACCATTCTGTTACTCCATTTTTATGATGGTATAACTCCACTGAGTCATGTCCACTGCCAAGCACAACGTAGGCACATACTACATAATTCTCATCTACTTAGTTAGTTCTAATAATCTTTCCTTGCAGACATTATCTACTCACAATTCCACTCTCACAGGCTGCTGGTTTCCTTTCAATACTGAAATGCAATAATTAGCCCTAACACTGTTCTTTATATTTTGATGAAGATGAACAAAGAATAATAATAATAATAATTTGCAGCTGTATAGCTCCTGTCATATGAGGATCTCAGTGATATTTACAAGGATTAAATTGAGCCTCATAAAGCACTTGTTCATGTAGGTAGGTAAATTGAGGCACACAGAGTGATTCATCTATGGAGTAACTCCGTAGATCTCCAAAGATGAATTTGGTCCAGAGAGTTTCAATGCCTTTCCCAAAGTCATACAGCAAATTAATGTCAGTGCTGGGATTAGAATTTATGAATCCTTATGGTTAATCACATTCTGCAGCCACTCAGGGGCACTCAGCTTGGGAGTGGGTTTCCTTTCCTATATTGCCCAATGGGAGAGAGATCTTGGCTAGACCCCAGTTAGATAGGAGTAGGGTTCCTGAGTGGTCCTAGTATAGAAAAGCTACTAGACCAATGCGGCCTTTCATTTCACTGTTTCAGAAGAGAAAAAATTATATCCACATTTCCTTCTGTTTTATTCATGTCCTAATGCTGTGCCCATCAGCATCATGATATCTGGGCAACTTGGATGAATCTAGATCTTTGCACATCAAGTTTCTCTCCAGTTACAATATTTATAAACCCCATCTCCCAGAAAAACAGAGACTTCTGATAAAAGTGTTGACAACATATAGCACATAGACTAGCAGATGCATCCACAATAATAGCATAATATGGAAGCCAAAGATGTTATCTAAATGAGACATAGCCCCAGATAACACACTATGGTAATTGTATAGTAAATCTTTTGTTTTCCTTTCTGCAGCTGTGATTCAGGACTTTCCTTTGCACCCCCAAGGCACTTATTGTTCTCTTGTATATGAGTCACGTTTGAAACATTGTTTCTCCCTTAACATCTGCATTTGAGAGCAGCTAAAGTTAAGTATGGCAGGATTCCACAGGCTGCACTGGCCACTTTTTCTCCTTGTTTGTACCGTAGAGAGAAAAGCCTATTATATGCTTATTATATTTCTAGACAATTGTCTTGACCTTGGGTACACCAGATGTGGAAACCTTTCTGTGAGTGGACATCTGCTATTGCCAGATGAGCAGCCAGCCAGCTTTGTTAGGCATTCAGTAATTCACCCACAATATGTTGTATGGTTATTTTCCCCCATCTTCATAATTTTGTTCAAATGGCTACAGATTATAGGCTTCACCCTGAAATGCCAACTTCTGTGCTACCTATGTAGCTTATTTCTAGACTGCCTTATGCAGTTACTCTCTTTGGGTAAGGTAAGGCCATCCACTCACGTACATACGAGTTTGCAAGATCAAACCAGGTTATTGGGGTTTTCTTTAAATCAAGAGATACTCTGATTTTTAATGAGGCACAAAAGCAATGAACTTCATTGATTATGTCCACTCTGCATGAGCATATTCACAGCACTGACAAAAATCCCAAGGTTGTGTCCTAGCATGAACCCAGCTCAGTGTGAAATGATGAATTCTCCAAGGCAGACAATCTTTTCTTTGTGTGTATGAAGTCCTGATCAGGAATCTGGTGCAGATGGCCACTGGAAATTACAGATACATTCTTGTGCAGTGGGTGTTACGCTCTCTGTGTTGGCTTTACACGTTTTACCTGAACTAAAATATATATCCACTAGAGATGGCTTTCAGTGCAAAGATCAGAGCTGCATCTAAATGTTCCCAGTATTCAGAGGTACTTGGATCTATAATTTACATTTGATCCACTGCGGAGGAATCATTTGCAAAGTTCAGATCTGGATCTAACCATCCCTAAAGCTCAGGATCAGGCCCATTTCTTATACCTGCTACTGCTAAATGTCCATGCTGTTTTTATGGCCTTTGTAAGTCCAAGCAACTCTGAAATATGCACATGCTAAATGACTCTGGCATCTGACGAAGTGGGACTTTGCCCCAAAAAGCTCATACAAAAAATAAATTTGTTAGTCTTCAAAGTGCCACAAGACTCTTCTGTTTTGCTGAACTAAACTAACATAGCTTGGCTACCCCTCTGGAACACGCTAAATGCCTTCTCGCACGTACACAGACACACAAAGACATCACCCCCAAACCTAAAACAAATCTCAGTTAACTTCAATATTCAGTCTGAGACTGCCCTCTTGATGGTTGTATCCCATTCCATACTTCACTTGCTGTGCATCTATCACAGCCTTTGTCTTCTCCTCCCCGCATAAAGCCTCATCATCTACAGACTCTCACAAGAGCTAGTTTGAAAATGTTTCCCTATGCATCTCCAGCTGCCTGGGTGGTATCACTCTTTTTCATCACCTATCCATCTGCAAATATGCCTTTTCTCCAGCATCTCAGAATCTTTCTCTTCCCTAATCTTACTGAATATTTAACTCTGGAAAGCATTTTAGATGCAGTTTATGTGAAACATTCTGCCCCAAATTATGCCGCATTACATGTCTGGTCAGGTCTTTCTATTTTATTGACCTACTTAATTCAACATTAAAGTGCTACTCCAAGACTTCAGGGAACATGTTCAGCATGTATCAGGCTAAGCCAGCTTACCACTACATGCCCCTTAGCACAAGTTAGAGCACTGTAAATAAAATATTATTGAATGAATCAGATGAGAAAAGCTGGAGAATTGCACTTGAGAAAGTTATTTAACCACACAGGCCTGCTTCTGTTATAATGAATGGCAAAACTCTTACTCACTTTAATGGACAGAGAAAAAAAAAATCTTCCAAAAGAGATGTGGTCTAGTGATCTGAGTGCAGGACTGAGAGCCAGGAACTCTTACATTTTAATCCCAACTCTGACATGATTCTTTGTATAAATTCAAGCAGGTCACTCAGGCCTGTCAATACGTAAACTATATCAGCATGTTTAAAGTAGCAACCCAACCCCTCTCTCAAGTATAGACTCAGTTATATTGGACTAAAAGTGCACATCCCAGTACAGCTTATTCCAGTTCAGCTAAGCAAAATAAGCTATCCTGGTAAAACGGGGAGTACACTTGCAACTACACTATAGCTTTTACCAGCATAAATTATCAGCAGAAAAAAATCAGTCTCTAACAAACATAGCTATGCCGGTGAAATTTTTTAAAGTGTAGATGAAGTCCTGGTGTCTCTGTTTCTGTTTTCCCATTTGTAAACTAAGAATGATGCTTCTTCATAGTGGTGTGTTAAGGATTGACTAGCTGAAGTTTGGAAAAGCACCTTAAAAGTATAAACTGATGCACGAGTGCCAAGGTTTCTTATTACATTTATTATGGTGATTAGAGTTGGTCAAATGCTGCTGAATCAGTATTTACAAATGTTCAATAGTCAAGTGAACAGCCCTTCGATTCAACCATCCTCATGTCCAATTTTATTTGTAAACTTTCATACAAATACATAGATTTTGTTAGCACTATTATTTGAAGACTGGGCTGTTTTTCATATAAATATCTGTATTCACATGTAAACAAGAGTATTCCTCCATAAAGAAGTGTGTTATTCATTAATCGCTATTTAGCAGTTATGCTCTCTGAGTGAAGGACTGTTATTATGTTCTGGTTTTGCACAGCACCTAGCAGAATCGAGTTTTGATCATGGCAGGAGCTACCACAATACAAATAATAAACAAGTGTTGCATTTGATATTCTACCTGTTTTCAAAGTTTCAATCATCCAATCAGTGAGAACTACCAGTATCATGTGACTTGGGTGACCAAAAATGTGTGCCCAATAATGAATAAGCAAACAGCAGCACTGAATGGTTCCATACCAGAGTAAGCCATAGCTGAGAATTATTTGTCCAAACTACTGAGCAAGTAACACACATCTTCAGATATTAAAACTGTTCAAAACCAGTATACAAAATAGTAAAAAGGAATAAATTCATCATAACTTAATTGTAACTAAAAATTCAAAGCAATCTACCAGTAAACAGCAATGATAAGAAATACAGAAAATTAAATGACATTTTAATGAAAAACAATGTATCTTTTAAAACTTTGCATAACAATGGATTTTTAAATAGACGCTTTAAAATGAACCATCCTGACTGGGTTCTGTTAGAAACTGAAGAGGTTACTAATTTTATTGGTTTTGTTATACCATCTGCAAATAATGTTACATGATGCTTCTGTACAGTGGAGAATAGAATATCATAGCTAACCTTTGGCAGCAAATTCAGATACTGCATATGGTCTTTCACATTTAGCATTTCAGGCGAGGGTGAATAAATATGTCTCAAGACATAGAGCTGGAAATGTCTGTGAGTGAAGTTAAAGTGGATGTACTTGTATAGCTTGCAAATTCACATCCATCCCAGCTTGGCACACCAGATAGCCAAAGATCCCAGCATTATAAGACTGGCCAACCTTGTTGGAATAAAATAAAAGGCCCAGAAATTTAACCAAAACTCAAAATTAACTCAAATCAAATTTTCCCACTTTTTTAGGGTAACCGAGCATTAGTTATATATATTATTTAGGCTATTTTCCAATATGGGTACCATAAAAGAATATTTAAATCCAGATTTTAATGCTGAAACTACCTCAGGCATATAACAGCATAAACACTATGGCTATGTCTACACTTGTAAATTTAGGTCGACTTTGTTAAGTCAACTTAGCATGTCCACACCTACATTTTAAGTCTACTTTGGGGGGACCCTACAAAGTCGACCTAGAGCATCCAGCATCCACACTATCCACACTGGACGCTCTAGGTCGACTTCTAGGGGTTAGGCGGACCTTGGACAGGTCCATGGTGGCAGGGGGGCACTCCTTGCCAAGTGCTAGGGGGCTCAGCCTTTGCCCCACTGTACCTGGGTACAATGGGGCAAAGGGGGACAGGGTCCCTGGCAGGGCATAGGGGCAGGGTGGACAGGGCTCTGCCCTGCCCTTTAGGGGGGTATGCCAGGCTCCCCCTGTGGCACTCCCCTGGCAAGGAGGGCAGTGGGGAAGTCTTAAGTCGACTTAGGGCTACTCCACATCTACACTGGCTTAAGTCGACTTTCTTAAGCCTAAAGTCAACTTCAAACCAGGTTTAACAAAGTCGACTTAATTTTCCTTAAAGTGTAGTGTAGACGCAGAGTAAATTAAGTCGACTTAATTTACAAGTGTAGACGTACCCTATGTGCCTAAATGCCTGTTCCACTTTCCAGCTGCTGGCTTTGACTATCCAGTTGAGGTACCTACATTTCAAAACTGGGCTCAGAAAGATGGGCACAGAAAAAAACCGGTAAAACTTTTTTTTTGTTAAACTAAGTCCCAGAGGAGAAGCATGTCTAGTGGTTGTAGACCATAACTGGCAGTTTGGAAATCTGAATTCTGTTTGTGGTTCTTCTGCCCATCCCTGCAGTGTGACCTCAAACACATCACTCTGCCTCTCTGTGGCCTCACGTAGATGGAAAGTTAATGCATTTGTAAAGCTACGGTGGACTAACAGTTAGCAGGTGGCAAGTGTACTAACCATCCATGTGGACCCTGTTGCCACACAGTCAAATTCTGTAGCACACTTGGATCTGCTCTGAAATGGAAATAGGGCAGTGTTATACTAGGGAACTTTTAGCTCATGCTGTAGCAAGGTCCACATGGCCAGTTAATGCGCTTGCCACTGCTAACTGTTCATCTTCTAGGTAAGCCCTGTGTTTGTTTCCTCCTCTGGAGAAAAGGATATAATACTCTTCTAATTTTAAGTTTTGTGACTGAGCTTAATTTATTAGAATTATAATGCCATTTGAGACCCTTGTGTAGAAGGTGCTGTAGAAGTGCCAAGTACTATTTTTACTAATGTTAAAATCATGCTCAGTTGTTTTAGAACACCCAGAGATGTGATGTTTGTTGTAAAATTGTATTTAATTCAATTTGTACAAAGCAGCTGCCTGTCCATAGTGCTGGGCAAGCTTGATGCTATTTTAGAATACAATTATTATAAAGCACGATCCCCTCAGTACCATCTGATCCTCCCTCAACAAAGAATGAATGGCAAATAACTAACAGTGACAGTTCAATGACTAGAATAGGACATGAAATGTAGTTGATCCTATCAGTTTTTCACTGGAATGAATATTTGCAAACAATGTTTTTCTGAAACTCTAATCTAGGTTCAAAATAGGGCTAAGAGTAGCTAAGAGTGGTATTTTAGCAAAGTGCTTAAATATATGCTTAACATTAAATGGAACTTAAGTATGCATACCTACATGGTCACCCTTCCATGAATTGTTCCCAATAACCTAACATGGCCTGCTGTGAAAGAGCAAGACCTGCTGGTCTATTGAAAATCTCCAAATGATAGAACAAGGCTGGAGTAGGTCAGTCTTCAGGAAGCCATGGACTAAATGTTATGTGTGGGGAATTCCAAACATGGATGGAAGAAACCTTTGGAGGACACTTCTTCCATAGAAAGAACATCTGAGTTGCTTTACAAATAACGGGGGAAAAATCTTCTTGTTAATGTCTGAAGCAAAGAAAAATTCTCCATGTCCTTCTTCCTACACTAAAATCCAATGAAATAAATAATAGAGGATTATTATTCATGCCTTTATTAATGTGTGTAGCCTCTTCAATCCTGACCCTTATTTTCTATGGTTGAGAGTCTGATATTATTATCTTTAGTTCTACAGTACTTTCATTGGATGAATCGTGCTATAGCATGGAGTACAGGGGGAAGTGTCACTGTGATGACACTGTCCTTTAATTAGGTCCACAGAGAGGGACGAGCGAAGTGGATTGTCTCCATCAAAGCCATGAACACACATCGCTTATTTATCTGTTTGGATTTGCACGTTGCTGAAGGAAAAGCTTGTAACTTGTGTCCTTGGATACTAGCTTAAATTAGCTGAATAGATATAGATGAAAGGGCACCAAGAAGGTTACTTTGTCTTACTAAGAAATCTTCCAGTGGCTTTAATATATCAAGTTAAAGCATTTCTCTTTTTTCCTTTTAACTGTGGTGTGCACATCCTGGTTTCCCCCTGCCTCTAGAGTAATTAAAGAAGATCCAGTATAGGTAAGTATTCAGCTTCCCTGCTGTAGCTTGACCTTGATGCTCAAGTGGACTCTTTCCAAAACGAGATTGACCAAAGCTCCTGAATTCTCAGGTCCAGCTTGATGTCATTTGCCCCCAATAGTTTTCTTAGATGAAAAAGAAAAAATTGGAGGTTCAAGCAGAGGTTTTCCAATAGCATGGCACACACATGAATAATTTGTAGACCCTAAAGTATGTCTTCACTGAACAGTTAACACAGATGCTTACTTGGGTGTTGCTCAGTATCCTCCTCCATCCATATACAAAACCCTCTCCCCTTGTGCTTGGTGGTGCTACTGGGCTCGGCTGGGGCAAAGGAAAAGCTCAGGTACCATTTTCACTTGAGCTGGTAAACCACTCAATGTGCAGTGATGGTGCAGGCTAAATCATTCAAGTGCTAACAGTGCTCTCATGCTTTCGCACGAGTCCACGCCACTATCTCATGTGCCCAGAACAAACAAGTTCTCCCAGAATTCCCTGGAAAGAATCCTAGAGTAGCTCACCACAAAGAACTTTGGCATAGGATGGCTGAAGTCCTAGTGACACCAATGGGTGGATGCATCAGCAATGAGCACACTATAACACAAGGATGGCGCTGCAGTGTAGCTGTTCATGTGAAGGCTGGGTTAACTCTGCAGTGAAGAGCTTCACTTTTGGAAAACTTTGAACGGTGTGCAAGAAAATACACTACACTTGAGTGATGTAGACAAGTTTATAGAGTTTTAGAATCCTGCCCTTGCTTCTACTGATGTGTTTTTTAATAATCCTTTATGTCATCAATTTTCATAATGTGCAAAAGTTACATGTCAGGGTAGGTAAAAATTGTATATACATTACCCAACACTGCAAATCTTCATGTAATTAATCCTTATGCAAGTAATCCCATTGGTTTCAATGTATAGGATCGAGCTCCTTGTATAGGATCGAGCTCCAAAGTAAACAAAACTTGTATTCCTTACCAATTGCCATAGTTTTTATATCTTATAGTAGCACGCAGATTCAGGACCATACATAACTAACAGCACAGTCACATACTAACCTCAGGACCAAGGGGAGTCCATACACAGATGTTCTAGATACGCCTCAGATTACATAACAGCAAAAATATTTTCACAAAGAGTATTTCTTTTAACTGGTGTAGCTCACCATCCAATTATCAAATATAAAGGAAAACTGAAATTGCTCAATGAAAAAACAAGGCAAAAAACCCATAAACTAAGCATAACTAAATCATCGCTGAAACTTTCCACCTTCAATAATTGCACTTGAAAATCTCTATGTATTCTTTAATTAGGATCAAAACTTAAGTATATATCTACAGTACCTCTCTCTCACATGTAATCTTGGCTCCCATGGAATCATTAATTATAGAATTAAAATAGGTGGTTTGATTTCTAAAACAAACTGGGTAATCTAATTTAGTATTGAGTCTCTTATTGTCAAACTAAAGATTTTCTATAGCACCAATAACAGTGTTATTTAAGCATTTACGTGAAACTTCTATTGGGCCAAACTGTTCTCTGTTACACCTGTGTGACCATATAAATGCAGAATAGCTCCATTAAAATTAACACAGTCTTTTTCTACTGTTAAGGCCCAACTCTGCAAACACGCAATATCCAGTGTGATGCATCTACCTTGGGTAATGCCACAGTAGAGTATGCTGTATGAGACTTTTACAGTAGCATAACTCAGAGCAGGATTAGGCCCTTCATCTCTTCGTCCTCTCACCAACTTTCCACTGGTTGCAGGGCAACACTCGGTCTGATTATAATTCATGATTTTAGATTTTTTTTCCCCAAATGTTTTTAAGATGTGAGAAAAAAAGTTTCAATTCTAAATAGGGAATTAATATCTGCACAAATTTTGAATCCTGTAGGGCTGCTAGGAGTTATTCTAGGCAATTAACAATATTGCATGACAATTCACACACATGGTATAGACACACATATATAATAAGATTATAAATCAGCATGAGAGAAGATGCCCTGTGAAACTGGGAAGTTTGGAGAAGTCTAACTAAAATCCTGGGTGTGTTACTTTGCATTCCCCATCATAAAACATTATGTTCAAACCTTGTTAAAACATGACATTTACTAGCAAGTGCTCCAGGACTTTTTTGCTGAGATCTGAAAACAGGCTCAAATGAAGTAGTAAAGCAATGAAAAATACACAAACAAGTAAAATGCTCAAAATCAATTTTCTTAAATCGCTTTCTTGGGAATGCATAGCTGAATTAAATGGAGAGTGAGAAACTGTGCAAGTTGCCTGTAAAATTTTCAGGGTAACATCTAGTGAGTCTTTCTTAAAATCACAGAGTCCTGTGGCACTTTTAAAGACTAACAGATTTATTTATCGCATGAACTTTCGTGGGAGAAAATCCGACTTCGTCAGACACTCTGAAGTGGGATTTTCTCCCACGAAAGCTCATGTGATAAATAAATCTGTTAGTCTTTAAAAGTGCCACAGGACTCTGTTGTCTTTCTACAATAGACTAACACGGCTACCCCTTTGGAATTCCACTACATGGAAGTTTCTTAAAATCAGTTCGAATTACTAGTTTGCATGATTAGTGTAAACTTAATAGCAAAATCAGGAGTATTTATAGAAATAATCTGGCAACTATTAAGTGTTCAAAACACCTCTCAAGCATTTTACTGCTTTACAGTCCTCACTTTGATAAATGTCTAGCTAATAACAATAGTCTTTCCTTGCTTTCCACAAGGCTGAACTGATTTCTAAGTCTGTCACACACAAGCTTTTGCCAGTAGTCACTGTCACGTATTAGCTGCAAAAGGCAATGTCAGCAGAGCTTTTAGGGAAGTCATGTTCCCAGCCCACTTTCTTTCCACCCCCCCCAGATCTCCCCACCTCCTCCTCCCACCAGCCGTCCACCGGTCCATACCTTCTGTGTGGCAGCTGGAGGAGAGGATGCTGTTCGCAGGTCTAAAGATGTAAGGCAGGTAACGAGAAAAGCATTTCATCTTCCAAAAAATAAATTAAAAAAAATTGAAATAAACAAAATCTCCTCAATCCATGAGGAGTCCTTCTGCTTTCAAGGCGGACCATATGGTAGCCGAGTTACTGGTCCCCTCCTGGGTCTGCAGAGCTGGGAAACCCCAAGTAATTGCTGGAGCCGGACCCCATTTTTCCATTAGCAGCAGCACCAGGAAGAGAGCCGCCTCACATTTCTGCATGCATGCTGCTCTGCTCCTCGAACTCTGAAGCCCCCAAGCAAGCTTGGATAGGCTCTTCATTGGCTGAAGCTCAGAGCAGGATTTGCTGACTAAGTCAGTCCTGCCTGTAAACAGACACCCTGAACAACACTGCCTGCAACACCCTGCTCTCCTTTGGGTCTGCTTGTGTGTAGTGTGTGTGACCAAATCTCAGTCTCGGCAAAGATCTGAATACACCTTTGTCACCTGATGGAAAGGGTGCTGTTAAAAGAAATAACCCAGGGAAGATGTGGATTTCAAGAATAAAACAAGAGGATGCATTAAATGAAGCTGCCCTTGTTTTATTAAAGAACTGGGAGTGGGGTTGAACCGTAGTATATAACAAAAACAAAAAAAAAGCATTTAGTTTTTAAGGGTCTCTGCAGCTTAAAAACACCCTACATTTCTTTGGAACTTTTCATTCCAAAGAATCTTAAGGCACTTTTCAAAGTATGTTCATACAGCAGACAACCAGCCTGAAAGAGTGTGAGGGAGTGATGGGAAGGGGAACGTAGCTACCTTTGGTAACTGGTGACTTGGGACTCACGCTAACTAATTTTAGCACTGATAACTGTGTCCTTCTGCAAAAACACAAACGTTAAAGAGTAATTTCCATACTAAGCAATTTCCAGTGCAAATGTAAAGTCACAACAGCTTCAGTAAGAACCAGAGCAATCTCAAATTGAGCACATTGTCTTCCCCACATGCACTATGGCATTTGGTTAATGTTTTTACTGCAATTTAGGACATGTGAGTAAGCAGGGGATATTAAAAGAGCTATTAGAAACCACATTATGAAAATACCTTTTACTATGCCCTTGACTCTCTTTAATCAATGCTGTCATTCCAACACTTTAACATCCAGCTGATCCCGGTGCCTCTAGCATTCGAGCAAGTATATCTAGATCAGTGCTTCTCACACTTGTTCACCTTGTGTACCATTTCTTAAGATAGAGATCATCATGTATCATTCCCTATTGCACACCTTCACTCTAGCAGCTTGCTTTGTCACATGAAAAATTAATGTAAAAACTATATTGAGAAGACATGCTGAGAAAAGATTTGTTTTCATGTACTGTTAATTTCTTATGTCGATTTACTTCCTCTACCTGAGTATAGGATTATGCATTTATTAAGACCAAATCTCTCTGTTGCCTGTGGCCCTCCTCTTCTCTGATTTCTCAAGGTCACTTTGCAATTTGGTCATGTCCAACTGTGTGGAGGGATCTCCAGTTTTCTTTACATCAGCAAATTTAATCATGGTCACGTTTATATAAAGACAACAAAGAAGCAATTGTGCAGGTGCATTGGGAAGCATGTTTTACTTTTCACTTTAATTTTTTTTTTAAAAACTGAGAGCTCAAAAAAATTCCAGGACTGGGCTACAAGTAATGCAAAGACTAACAAATGCTATGTCGCTGTGACGGAATCACGTAAAAGTACGTTGTAGGCCACAATCTGAGGACCAT
The DNA here is from genome assembly GCA_007922175.1 of Pelusios castaneus. Classification (NCBI taxonomy): domain Eukaryota; kingdom Metazoa; phylum Chordata; order Testudines; family Pelomedusidae; genus Pelusios; species Pelusios castaneus. The sequence goes on from ML685833.1 coordinate 3,303,288, forward strand.
TTTTCTACTGCAAATATATCACAAAAAACACGATGTAAAATAAAAAACAATATATTGCATGTATAGGGCACTTTTCATCACAAAGCACTTTATACATTCCTATATGAACTCCAGGACAAGAGAATTTTGCTCATCACACTGAAAATGCAGCACTTCCGGGGTGCACCAAAACAGCTGTTTTAACTGCAATCCTATGGAACAGATTTTTTTCAGGAAGTGATGAATGCCATGTCCAGCTGAAATGTCAGGAGGAAGTTAGGTGCATTCTTATAAATAGTTCCATGGAATCATTAACGACCACTAAAGTCTAGGCTCTCTTTTAAATCCACTCAGAGAGAAGTATGGAGGTAGTGGTGAACTGCCAATATGTCATTTGCACTCCCTGGATTTTGGGCCAGATTTTGGGCCAGTTTTATGCCAGGCCAGCCCCCCGTGTAAATTAGAGCAGCCTAGAACCCCAGCTAAACTGTGTCAGCTGGTAATGAAGCGGTCCACCAGCTGAGAAAAGTCAGAGCCTGCAAAAATAATTTATCTATTTAAAATAAGCAATTGTACATTTAACTTCTTGTTTGCAGATGCCAACGTGGATTTTGCCAAGTGCAAATGGGTGTGGCAGCTGTGCAGTGCACCGGTTAGGGCCTTCTGTAAAACTGTGGTGCTTCAGAATTGTTTCTCTCCATCACCCGCAGCTAAGAAGTCCCTTGACTTATCAATCTGTGGACAACTTTAAGGCCTAAAAATAATACTAAATGTAACATTTACGTCTGTAAGGAGAGAGATTCACACCCATACACCCACTTCCATAACAATACTATGTCTAAACTATAAAAAGTTAGGTTGACTTTGTTAAGTTGACTTAATAAGGTTGACTTTAAGTCGACCTAAAGTCGACCTTATTAGGTTGACTTAACAAAGTGCTTTCCCTTAACCAGGACTTACTAATTCGACCTAACTTTCCTTAGGTCAACCTAAGAAAGTGGATTTAGGCATCCACACTTGGCTTAGATCGACCTAAGGAAGGATTAGGTTGACCTAAGGAGGCTTAGTTCAACCTAATGAGTGGTCCTTACTAAGTTGATCTTAGCTTTCATTAGGTCAACTTAAGGATTTTCTTAAGTCGACCTAATGAAAGCCCAGTGTGGACAGGGCTTAAGTCAGGTCGATTTAAGCCTCCTTAAGTCGACCTAACTTGCCAGTGTAGACATAGCCTCAGAGATGTGACTAAACCACCCCCTGAGTGACATAAATTATACCGATATAAGCGCCAATGTGGACAGAGCTATGTCAGGGGTGGATTAGTTTGTGTCAGTGGGGAGCTCTCTCCTGTTGGCTTCAAAGCAATTAGACTAGAGATATTATAGCCGTGCAGCTGGATCAGTAAAGCTGTGCCACTGTAATCTCTCTGCTGTAGACAAACCATGTTGCAGAATCAATGCTCAAATAAATGGCCATGGTCAGAATTCTTGGAACCAATGCCCCAAGCAGCTTGAATGACATGCGTGGGGGTGAGGGGTGGGAAGAGTGGGATTCTGATCTAACTTACACTGGTCAGTGCAATTACACTGCTATAAGCGTGGGAAGGATCAGGTACAGCAGTAAATGGCACTTTTTCCAAACATGGTCTTCTCCCTATTAACCCTATATCAAGGGGTGCTGTCGGATTCCAAAATTACATGCTATAGCTTGATTAATTGGCTGGAGTAACTCTCCACTTACTACTTAACTGATGTGTTTCACTTTCCTGTTTAATCCCTCTAGTCACACAAATTCTAATAACTATGCAAGTGGTATTCTACAAATGGGAAATTAAATTTCCTTCTCTGAATCTATTACAAGGCAAGACAAACACGAGTGCTGGAACTAGGAATGCAAGGGGTGCGGCTGGACCCCTTGGCTTGAAGTGGTTTCTGCAATATACAGTGTTTACAGTTTGGTTCACTGGGTCTCAGCACCCCCACTATAAAAATTGTTTCAGCACCACTGAATACAAGAACTACTGGCAATATAAATGCTACCAAGTGGTAGAAATGTGCCAAACATATTGTGTGTCATGTTCCTTATTGCCTAGTCAGAAAATTAAGTCAAAATTGTCAGCATTCTGAACTCTGTTTTGTATCTCAACTGTAATATTCTCTTATCTTTATGTATGCAGAATTCCCAATGATGTGGAGCATATAGACATGTGGTCAAGACAAAATATCAGAGTTCCAAATTTTGCTGAGAAAATATTATCTCTGGATTCGACCAAGAAAAAAGTGTCCTATGGTCACATCCACATATTAGACTCCCTGTGCACATTCAGAGTAACTTTTGATAAAAGAACAAATTTGCAGTAAGCAGACCACAATTATGCAAAGAAATGGGTTCTGTGTTCTATTCCGCACAGGGTGTCTGAAATATTTTACATAAAGCCGGGAAAGAATAATAGTATTGATGATAATATTCATTCTCGCCTTCATGCCCCTCACAGTTAAACTCAGAAAATTACCTTCAGTTTTCCTGACAAAATTGAAGTATAATATCAATACTTGGAAATTATCAGTGCTTGAATCTCATTTGTTTAGCTTTGCCAGCTTTAAAATTACCTACTATACTTGATCAATGGAGAGGGATAAGTAAGTCCTTTCTAAAAAATTATTTATGCCATTATGGAGAAAAAATATTTTAAACAGTATCTTGAAAAAAGATATGTAGGAAGGAGAGTGGTAATGAAATAAAAAATAAATAAAACTATGGTCACTTGTTTTAAAAATTAATAATAACTCAAACTCACTCAAACTGTAAATTGAAAGGGTGGCTGATTAAGTCACAAGTGCTCAACACTTAAAAAACAAAAACTGTTCATTGTTCTAACTAATTATCTTCCTTGTGGTGTCAAAAGGTCTTAGTGAAAGGACTGTAAAATTATGAAGATCATTGCTCCTCATCTGAACCGACACCTCCACCAAAACCATAGTATCAGTCTGATTGGTAACCGTGGATTTATAAGGATTAAATAACAGTGCAGAACCCAATGTTAAACCAAAGTAGTCAAGCTAAGTTCTGGGCAGATGCCCAGAATCTTCCCTTCCCACCTCATCGCCACTGCAGAGCAGTTCAGGCATTGTTCCACACTGGCAGCTGAGTAGATGTATAACCTGTGTGGGTGTTGACATCCAAGAGGGAGGGAAGATGGAAAGGGTAATTTAAAAGCAGATCCTGTGCCCATGTAACCAAAGCCAGCTCTGCTTCCACTTGCCCCTGTACACTAGAGCTTGAACAAAAAGAAGTTTCTACATCCAGCATCTACTCTCTCCACTTTTGTGCAAGGTATCAGTTCAGCTGCCAAGATTCCCATCACAGCTTCAGAAGAGGGGATTGGATTTGTCACAAAACCCACATGTCAATGTGTCTCTGATTTCCATTACATTTCTCTGAAGTACTGTCCATATAGAAATGTGAAGTGACTTGCCTAAGGTCACAAAGGAAATTGAAGTCATAGCTGGAGCAGAAGGAACCCAGTTGTCCTGTCTATGGCACTGACATTTACAAAAATCTTTCTCCCTTTAAAACAAATCTGTGAATTAAAATAGTCTCTATTTGTACATGAGTGGGGGGAGGAGGGGACTTTCTTTCACTAAAAATGTAAAACAGATTCAAAAGTTTCCCAAGAAAGAAATCAACACTACCTTTTACACCTTAGACACAAAAAGATCAGGAAACCTATGGTGGTTTGAATCTATTTATTATTTATGCTCAGATTTTATGTTGCATTAACAAATAACACATCAGTTCACATGCAAAAATAAGGGTGTCCATTGTGCTTAATTACCAAGCAACACCAAAGGAAACCAACGTGGTAAAACAACAGGCAGGCTCAGAGCCAAGTCAATGAGCCTGCACACAGTTACTCAACATTTTAAATGTTTGATTCAAAGCTATCCGTTACACATTTGGATGACCTGGCGAACACAGATTGTGCAAATGCTTGTAATAAAAATCCCAGATCCAATGGGAACAGCGGTTGGTTATGGCAAGTTTTTTTTAATCCAATACCATCCCAATGATAAAATATTGGTAACAGACATTAGAAAGATCAACTGAATGTATTATGGTCATTTTAACTGAAATATTGCTATTTATATATTATTTTCCATTTGAAAATGCTGAATGCCTAGAGGATGACCAGATGTTCTGATTTTATAGGGACAGTGCTGATATTTGGGACTTTTTCTTATATAGCAAAAACAACGAAATTCCTGTGGCACCTTATAGACTTTCTTCGGCATAAGCTTTCGTGGGCTATAAGCCACTTCGTCAGAATTTCTTACATGGGTGTCTATAAACCCTCTCTCTCTCTCTCTCTCTCTCACACACACACACACACACACACACACACCCCGTCCTGATTTGTCACACTTGCTATCTGGTCACCCAAACTGCCTATGATCCACTATTCTGTCATACAGAGATCACTGGGGTTGTGCCACAGCCCTAAATCTCATTATACTCCTGACTTTGAAACACAACCACATCAACCACATAAAGCTCTCCTGGCATCACGTAGAATCAGATCTGGGGAAGTTCCTCTAATTGGACTGATACTTGTCCATCCTGATGATCTTAGGCTGTGGATCCTGAAGGGTCAAGAGAACTAGAGGAAATCCTGCCTCTTTATTTTGCAAATATCTGGTTTCTCCATCAAATTGCTAATTCCCATTACACCAATTTGGAGCAGGACTTCTGAAGATTTGTTTTGTATTTTCTGGAATGAAATTTGGTTTGAAACAATGTGGCTTCAGTCAAATCTAATTGTCTGCTACCTTTATATAACCCGTGTCAATATATTTGTTTCTACAACTAGAAAAAAGATATCTTCAGTTCCCTTTGAAGTATGAAGTAATCTCATTTATTTGGAAGATTATGTTTGTACTGACGAAAAGGATCCATGAGGTTACTGAATCCATCAAAACACTAGATTATTTTAATTTCAGATTAAGGAAAATGACAGATAAAAGAAAAAACTCTTATTAAATGAGAGAGAGAGATCAAGAATACTCATGGACTACCTCTCCATAAGATTCTGTGTCTGATGTGAAACCCAAGATGGCAGTGAATATCTCTAGTTGCTCCTACAGGAATTAGACTTTTCTACCCAGTAAACAGAATGGCAACATCTCCTTTCAGTTAACAGCACATAACCGCATACATGAGATTAGTGCATTTTTTGTAAAAAAAAAAATAGGTGCTGGTACTCAGTGAGGGACATGGGGCTGGCGGTGGCAGGAGCCAGGGCCTTATTCCTATGAAGGAAACATGCCAGTACTCAGCACTCCTGAGTACCATCACAAAAAAAAAGTGTCGGTACTCCGCACTCCTGTGTACCATCCAAAAAAAAAAAAAAGCAAGCCCTGCATGAGATTATATTTCATGAAATTAAGCCAAAAAGATCGTTCCCTTGACATTATCAAAAGCTATGAGGTTGAGAGATTAGAATATCCCGCAAAGCATTTGAAAGAATAAAATTTTTAAAACTCAAAGGGTGGAACTTTGCTGAAATTCAAGCAGTTAAACACTTTTGTGATATAAATGTGTATTACCTCATTGAAGTACTGGATGTTGTGGAATCATTGTAAATATATATATAAAATGAAACAGCACCAATGACCACCATCAATAATTTCAACCCTATCTCTTAAGTACCTCCCAAGGCTTCCTATCCAGTCATGCTTGACCTTCTATTTAAGACCTCCTTTAGTTGCTGACCAATTATTGCTGATCTGTATGATCACTTGTTTTATTGTAGGTTGCACTGCACTCGTGTTCTGAACCAGTGGCTCTCAACATTTTCAATGCAATGCCTCTAAGTTACAACAGAAAAAAAATTTAAAGTGCCCTCTCCTACCAACTTGGACCTGTTTGTTTGGGGGAAGATATGGCAACACCCAGAGGTTGAAAACCAATGTCTTAAACCATTCATTTGGCTCACAAGCTGAAGAAAAAAGGCCACCATTCTTAATTATATTGAGCTGGCAGGGAGATGTGGCAACATAAAATGACTTTTTCATACCTAGATTGTATGAGAAAGGTTCAAGCCATATCCAAACAGTTTTTCAATAACACTGCAGCACATGAGTTCAGTGACCTTACTTGTAATTTATTTTAATTTTTTTTGAGCCATTTAATAGATTTTTAAAACATTCTTTGTATTTTATGCACCACTCTGCTCTCAGAAGAATGGAGATTACACCTTATGTGCTCCCAAACCAGCACAACAATGGGGACAATCACTCAAGAGAGAATATGCAATATTACCATGTAAGGTCAATTCTCCTGTGAGCCAGGGTAGGAAGGAAGAACTCTGTTAGTGGAGTGGGCAGACATGGGCTATATCATTTTTCTTTATATCTAGAACCAGGTTTCTGACAATACCCTGCTTTTAAAGAAGCCCTCATTTTCCAGACTGAAATAAAAAAAAAACACAGTAGAATCATTCATTTCCTGCTTTTGGTACCCATAGAAAAGAGCCTCCAAGTAATGACACCACTTTCAGCAAATTCTTTCCTATATATCATTCTAGCGCCTAAAGTGATCCCACTGCTGAAATCCACTCATGTCAGCCTCACTGTCAAAAGTTATAAACAGTAGTACTGGTTTCAGACAGATCACATGTTTCTCCCAGTGTAACTAAGTCCTGATCTGCAACATATTCATGTTTTATTCTAATCTACAGTCTTTAATCTGTTGTCAGTCATGTAGTGGTTTTGTGATGTGATCATAGGCACTATGATAAACTCACGTTTGCTGATAATTTAAATATGAAAGAAACCCAGGTTTCCAAACATTAAAGATCAGTGTAGTAACCCAGATCAGAAACTTGAATCTCCTCCCATAAAAGCCCTATGAAGATAGAGTAATGATGTTCTCATCATCTGTTATCTGGCCCTCCTATGCCATAGAAAAGCGCACTAGAATTTCTGGACAAACAATTCTTAACTAATTTTTGAGACTGGGGTAATAAAAATGTGGGGAAGCATACTGGAAACTTGGGAGCAACAGGAGGCAACGGGATGGGATGGAGATCGCAGTTCTCCACAAAAGACTAAGTGACTGTAAGAGGAAATGTGTGAAGCCAAAAAGGAAAGAAAATAATGGACAGAAAAGAGACAGTAAAAACAATATGGGAGATAAAACAGAAAATCAAAGTTGGCAGTGAATGGAGAAAAAAGGGAGTTAAAAGAAAAAATTTGGAATAAACAGAGGAAAGAATAGAACAGATTTAACACACACAACTATGAGACCAAAAAAAATTGTATTTATTTGTTCCTATGTTCTATGAAGCTATGGCAAAATATAATTTCCATGTGTCCAGTATTTGCCCAAATATTAAATGAGTTACCAGATGTGCTTCGGGAAGGAGAATTTAAAAAGTGCCAAAGCAGTTCAAACCCCACTGAACACTATTGAGTGTGAAAGTTAATGTGACATGTGCACCTAAATCCCCTAGGTGCTTTTGAAAATCCCTCCTGCATTAATGGATATCTGTAAAAGTGTATACACTCTAATTTATGTTATTTCCAGATATGGGCGTAAATAGTACAGTAGTATGGCATCATCCAGAAATCAAATCAAACTGATTCTTAATTTAAATTTCTTTGTGGGGAGGTTGACTTATAATTCTCTGAGATGCCATTATGAATAAGAATTAAGATCTAGTGTAAATGTATTTTACAAACAGCTGCTAAATTATCATATCCTTTAGCAAGAATTACATAATATGAACATTTTTGATTGCTAACTAATTTTGGAGACTTACCTTTTAAAATGAATACATACTTGAAGAAAACAGAAGAGAAAGGAAGCCCTGCTCAGTCCTCTCTTGCAATTTCACTCAACAAAGTGTGAACAAATAAACCCCAACATTGATCAAGCAATCTGTACATGAAAAAACAAGTTCGCTTTGATCAAAGCAACAAAAGGAAAAAACAAACCTACCTTCTGTAACTCCTATGTCAATAGTTCCTTTTACTTGACTGAAGCACCACAGCATATCCTGCATAAGGTTTCCAATTCCTGCCAGTGAAACACATGCAGAGAGAAGATAAGATGTAACCACACATGTCCATAACTAGTCTTTCTTTAAGCAAACAAACACATACACACTAATATATCTACAATCATTGCATGAGGATAAATACGTGTTCACCTGGTATCATTCTTCTATGGGAAATTATAACCTAATGCCAGGAAACTAAAAATATTATGTCTGGGTTTCTGAATTGCCTCTCTGTCTGTTCTCTCTGTACCATCATAGGGCTATTTTGAAAACGGTGCAATTGGAGTCAGTCCCCTCTACATCATTGGCAGCACCATAGAGGAGTCAGGAGGCCCTGCAGTCACGCTCTTTGTCACAGCCTCTCTTCGTCAGAATACTAATGCTCCCAATCATTTCCATCTTTGTGAAAGAGAGACTGAAAAAAGAGAGCGAGAGAAAACAACAAACCACCACCATTTTTTCTAATGTGTGGCCTACGTAATTACAAATTGCATGGCAATTATCTCTACTGAATGAAACCATTTTAGTTTAAGATTATTACAATATTGTTAGATTCATGTTTGCCCGGATGTCTGAATTATATAGTAGTTGTGGTACTGTAGGCATTTATACTGTAAGCATCTCCATGTAAACATTAGCACTATGAACTGATCCTAGCGCAGTAATAATACTCTCTGTTTCATCTGCTGCTGCTCCTCCTGCTTGAGGGCAGTTCCCTGTTTGCAATATATCATTCACTCTAGCACACAAAATCCTCAGCTCCAAATCAACTTGCTTTATCTTCTACTAATAGACCACTTTTTATGTGAGGTTGTCAAAGCATTTTAAATTATTAAATTAAAGAAGTTTCACAACAAGCCTGTGAGGAAAAGAAATATTATTGTATCGATTTTACAGACGGGTACACTGTGACACAGAGAGGTTAAGTGTTTTGCCCTCAAATCAGAGGAAAAGCTGGAATCAGAATTCAATGTCCTGACTCTCTAACCATGAGACTCACACGCCCTTTCTTCGCTTTCTAGACAAGGGCAGAGATATAAATATATTAAAGTGTAAATATAGGTTTAATGATATGGACTAGCTGGCTCTATAAGAGCTCTCTTAGTGAGATTTCTTCCATATCTGAATTGAACCCAGAACATAACCTTTTCTGCTTTTGTAGCCAAAATAGAGGGAATCAAAATATAGAGTTTAGGGTGGAACTTTTGTTTGATATCCACCCACAGATATATTGAAAGGGGTTCAGATCGCATCTTCTAGTTTTCTTTCATTTATCCATACACTATCCATCCATTTGTCTGTCTGTTTCTATCTGTCTTTCTGTATGTCAGTGTGACTTGTATTTATTCTGTTAACACAGAGACCTAGAGCTTTTAGCATAAACTGTTAATTAAAATTTCCATAAAACTTTGCAAAGTTAGGCTTAGAAAAATAATAAAAATGTTAGCAAGCAAATTTTATATTGTTTATGAAGAAAAAATATATCTGAAGGTCAGAGCCTATTTTTGCAAACTTATTTTGCAGTTGCTTAAATATAAATGCTTGTAATCCACACTAACTGCTCAAATGGCAAGTTATAAGGTTGTTATCAAAACCACAAAAATTGGAAAATGTGCAGAGAAGGCAACTAAAATGATTAGGGGAATAGAACAGATTCCATATGAGGAGAGATTAAAATGACTGGCTCTGTTCGTCTTCGAAAAGAGACAACTAACGGAGGAGAAGGGATCTGAGAAAAGTCTATAAAATCATGACTAGTGTGGAGAAAACAAATAGGGAAGTATTATTTATTAGAGGTCATCCAATATAATTAATAGACAGCCAGTTTAAAACAAACATAAGTACTTCACAAAATGCACAGTCAATCTGTTGAACTTGTTGCCAGATGATGTTGTGAAGGCCAAAAATATAATTTGGTTCAAAATAGGTAAATTAATGGAGAATAGGTCATCAATGGCTATTAGACAAGATGGATAGGGACATAATCCTATACTCTGGGTGTCCCTAAATCTCCAACTGCCAGAAGCTAGGAGTGGACCATAGGGGGTGAATCACTTGAGATTGCCCTGTTCTGTTCATTCTCCCTAAAGCAGTGGTTTTCAAATTTAGGATCGGGACCCAGTACTGGGTCGCAGACCCTCAGGCACTGGATCATGGCACTCCCTGCTGCCACCACCAAAAGATTGGAATGCATTGCTCAAAGATGTAATTGCTGGGTTGTGGAAGAGGTAATTGTTGGGTTGTGGGCATAAATTATTTTTTTTTCAACAGGGTCCTGAGAAAAAAAGTTTGAAAACCACTGCTCTAAAGCATCTGGCATTGGCTACTGTTAGAGACAAGTTACGGGGCTAGATGGACCATTAATCTCACCCATCATGGCCTTGCTTTATATTCTTGAGTAAGTCTCACAAAAGTATAAAATGTTCCAACTGCAAAAGGAAAAACAATTACTTAAGAAGTGTTATTGTCTCTATTGGCCGAAACTGTTGTAATTATTTGTACACTGAAAATCTGAAGAGTATTAAATGTAACTGCCTAAATAATTAACCGTAAAGTAGACATTGGATAGTAATTAAACAATAATAAGTATTCAATTAGCTGCACATTGTAAAATAAAACAAAGGGGGGGGGAGAGATGTAAAAGACATCAGCCCTGTGTGAGCAGATATTCTGCTGACCCCAGAGGTAAGGTAAGTAATTGCTGCTCTGTAACATGCTGTCATGTCTTCAGTCAGGGCAACCTGACTTAAAAAAATCAACTAGGACTTGACCAACTAATATCTCAGTAATCAATTATCTAGCAAGATCCCAATTATTACAATTCTATGCAAAGCATTAGCTTTAACATTAATGGAATATTAAGACTGAAAAATAAAGCACCTAAAAGTTAGGAAATGCAGAATGAAGAAGGAAAGCCTATCCTTAACTCTGTCCCATTGTGTGTTAGATTTAACTTTAAGTATGGTTTTATTTATCTCATGATCAATTACTTATATATTAATATAAAATAAATTGGATCTTTAAACATATAAAATGCTTATATACAGTACATTAAACTAGAACATATACTCTTTTAAGAACTGTGTTGATTTTAAGTATCAATGAGATCTACAAAACAAGGCAAGTTTGAAGAAAAATGGCGGAATCATTCTAAAGTTAAATGACCAGATTCTGAGATGATCTCATGTTTGAGTGATCCTACTTGGAGAGAATCTGAGCTGTTTTAGCTCTGAAATTAACTAAAATAAAACTGAAAAAGTTTAAATTTGTCCAATTTTTTTTAAGTAGTCTGAAGCCTGCAGAGGGTATGTCCTAAAATCAGTGCATAGATCTGAATGTTTCATGGGATGCTGTTAATGTATTACATAAATTAAAGGATAATGTCAAGGTTCAGCAGCTCAACATTTTATGCCTTTCTCTAGAAAATTATTGTGTTTTATTTAATATTTTCTCCTCATACTGAAGAAATCAATCAGCTCCTTCAATAAGATTAAAATTCCAGCTTCTTGGCTGCATGACCACCCACTTCCAAAGGACTTCTGAAAGCAGCATTTTTGTCTATTTCAGTTCTCTGATTGCTCATGAGAATGGACCTAGGAGATAGTGTGATATATTATGAATGCACTCAAACCTGATCTTTTTTTTTTTTTTTTTTTGACATCTTGCTCAGCTGGGGAGCAGGGATTCATTGCCATTTGCAGCCCTTGTTTAGGAAAAGCCCATGATTCCACACACACCCCTCCCCCATATCAAGTTGGTTTAAGAAAGAAAGAAAGAAAGAAAGAAAGAAAGAAAGAAAGAAAGAAAGAAAGA